>DWME01009581.1:0-10816 GCA_018244795.1 Parelbella ahira ahira | reverse complement strand
AATTACTGTCACTAAGTTATTTCTGTGCTTGAGTAGTCTTGCGCGTGCGTCTACATCCAATTGAGTGTGTGTGTGTGTGCGTGCGTGTGTGTGTGTGCGCGTGTGTGTGCGCGTGTGTGTGTGTGTGTGCGCGTGCGTGTGTGTGTGTTTGTGTGTGTGTGAGTGAGCGTGTGCATGTACAGGTGTGTGTGAGTGTACAAAGTGTGTGTGATACATACATATACATATGTGTGATAAACGTATTTATGTTGTGATAATATATACACTTAGGCTGAGAGTATCGTTGTAAAATTATTTCTTATTAGGTTTTAGAATTATTAATATTTTTACGTAATTCATGTTTAATCTAATCAATGTATATTAACATACATTGTAATGTGTTACTATCATAGCGTAATGTATTCTATTATGTTCATTAACGTACTACCACCATCACCACGCCATCATCTACTTTGTCAGGTAGGTATGTTATCAACAGATTAGCTAACACCGCCATCTATTGGAAACTAATAAAATTAATCAATATTATAATGATTTGTCATATAAAAAATTAAGTGCAATAAAAATATCTAATTTGAAATTAAATATAGCCTATATTTTAAGTTGGACCAAACAATAGATATCTACAAAATTTCATCAAAATCGGTTAATTGTTTTCGAAGAATAGCACAAACGAACATCGTGACACGGGATTTTTATATACATAGAAAGATAAAGATTATTTCTATCGGCGTTATACACCATAAGTATGAAATACCGAGCAGAAAGAACTGAAGAAAAACTCTAGATACGGACCTAAGTTGCATATTAATAAGGCGTATATTTAATATGGTTAGTTATAAAATATCGGGCTTCGAATTTGGCAAATATAAGTGTGTATGTCTTTCTAACCTGAAATTCCTCGTATTACCTCGGATTTTGGATTTGTGTCCGGTGTAAAGTAATAGGCTCACCGTATTCTATGATGTGACGTACAACGTAACTGGTGAATCGTGGGACTGTGCTACACTCCGCTGCCTACCCGTTTGGGGAAATACAGGCTTGAAGTTTATGACATGTAATGTTATTTATAATAGAAAATGTTATAATGAAGCCGGAATATCATACAAGTCGGTTGGCGGGTAGAGGGAATTGTAAACGCTACCTGTGACACATCTCCGCCCGCAGCTACACGAGGACATTAGGCCTGACGCGGGCCGTCAGTTATATTAATCTCGGGGGAGATATAAATCTTCCCATGAGTCGCTTAGTTGCACGTTAGCTTCGAGACATAAAAATGTAATGTACTTATTTACTTTATGACATTTGTGTTATCTTATAAATGTAGCGAGATGACTTCTTGGCGAACGCTTCTCTGCACGTGATTTTTATTTAGTATGAGCGTTATCGATTCTCGAAACTTCGTGGAATATAGAGGTTCCATTATATGATTTTAAATTCTACAGGTACCCAATATTTCAAATGTTTGCTATGCTTCCCATTCATTTAAATTATAATTAAATCATGTAAGTACCCATATTTGAAACATTTTAATATTGGATTATTACAGTTTTTTTATTCGGGAAATAATGTAATAAAAGTATCATATTTTCGTATAAAAATATGGGCATTCATTTTTTACAATTATTTCAAATTAATATAATATGGTTCCCTGTTGGTTTCCATTTACTTGTCGAATAACTTAATTACTAAACAACATATTTAATTTTTATGAACGCATAAAAATATTAGCGTTCAATCTGTAGTAATACAAACATGTACACACAAACAGTCACGTTACTAGCTCCCTACTACCCTATGATTTTTTCTTAGTTAGTGAAAGATACGAAACAACGTAACATTACGCCTTCAATCCCCGAAGGGGTACGCAGAGAGTGTAGTACACTCCCACGTTTCACCAGTTACGTTTACGTCCCATGGAATAGGTGGTGAGCCTACTGTCGTACATCGGGCACAGCTCCAGATTGATCGAAGATGAATTTTCTCAGTAGAAGAAAAAACTGAAAGAAGTTAGTGAAGGATGAATTAAAAAAATAGAAAAAAGAAGCTAGTACCATATTAATTATGTGTCGCTTAAATACCAAAGTAAAAGTCAAAATATAGTACCATAAAATTCAGATACACTTCACTTTTTTAGGTATAATTCAAAACAGGAATGGGCTTAAAACAAAGTGCTGGTAGCTCAGACGGACTTTCAATATTCGCTTGAATCTTCTGAACTCTAAAGCTTACGCGTGAATTCAGGTTGTTGTACATTAGTGACTAAGATTCCTTATCAGCTTAGTTACAAAACTTAGTCAACCTTTCCGCTTTTTTACTTTATATAATTCGCACACTGGACTTTCTGGCACAAAACTTTTTAGGTACTCGTACGACCGCGCCCATGACGCCACATATAATTTATTTCGGATTGCTGTAACAACAAATGTACAATAAAGAGATTCAAAGCATAAGAGCACTTGATTGATGGCAAAGCAGTTACGTGATCGAGGAGCCGAGGAACGCTACAACTCCATTAGCCGAATATGTGTTAGAAGGAGGCTGTTACAACCAAATTGAGGTAGCGAAAGGCGAGATGTTTCGTAATAGAATTGTGCATCGTGCTCGCACATATATGGGAAATTCACTTTTGCCTCCCTTTGGGGAAAATCAAATCTCGCGGCGTGAATATCAAGTCGTAGCTTGTAGGTGATATTTTGCTCTAAAAATCCTTACAAGTGTTGCGGGAATTTCGCAAGTTCTTGTCGAGACGTCGAACCGAATAGATCTTATTTGGATCGACTTTAAAAACGCATTTGGTACAATTTGTACCTTGAGTATTTGTAAATATTATGACATTGAAAACATTACTCTAATATATGAGCAATGTAATGAACCTACATCAAATTTCTAGGAGGCACAATAAGTGAAACTTGCTTGCTTCATTTAGGCCTTGGCAACTCCGACGGCTGCGAAAGAAGTCCTGAGTTGGATTGCCAATTCGGGTACTACTGGGATTTTCTATCTAGAAATTCTATGTAATCGCTCGAGATCTAGATTGGTGCTCGTTGTACGGCAATATGATCATCCTCGGTTCCATGATAGAACGTATAATATGACAGATACATCTTGGGAGTGTACTATACTCCTGTGCATACTCTCTCGGGGAACTACAGGCGCGATTTTATGTTATGTGCTATATAGAGAAATAAGTTTTTTTAACTCCCTAATATTGCAAACGACACAATAACGGCTACCTACGAAATAGGCCACCTATTCACACGCAATATGGCCCAAAATAAAATTCGACTTTTGTTTATGACATGTCCTACATTGGAAGGATTAGGGCGAATCTAACGATACCTCATTTATCTAAATCGGCTTAGTGACTCGCGCGATGAAATATTCATAGCGTAAATATTACGAATATTTTTCCGAAGCCCTCCGATAATAAGCTCCAATAATACTAAATTGGTTTTCTTTTGTCTTACTACGAAGTTAGTGATTACACCTAAGTCCCCTTCAATTGACTGATACTTCAAGTATATTATACAGGCGTTTAGTAAATCGGATCGTTTCTGCAGTCCGCGGACAGATCTTATCATAACCTTTATCAGTGGTTAGACATGAGACCATCAGTCTCCCTCCAGGGATTAGTGAGATTAAAGTAGTGCACCACACTGACACAACGGAAGTATCGGGTTATGCATCCTTTTATTTGAGAACATTGAAATAAGTAGGTTTCTTAACAATTTTTTCGTTGTCATTGTAGCGAGTAATGATTAATCTTAATTCTTACGTAGTTTATAAGCTGAGAGGTAAACATGATAAAGTTAATGTTTACATATTTAAATACGACAATGTTAGATGTGCCGGTTCGAGCACCAGCACATCTGCCTACTAATATATTCTTTAAGACGTCATAAGACAGACTGCAACGCAGAGGGGCTCACTTGCTGCCGCAATGAATACCAACGGTTTTTCTCTCACGTCTATTAAATATCAGATAATATTCATTCCGTGCTTAATTTATCATTATTATGTGTCCTGTTGTCAGCTCTCTTGTAAGGTAGCAGACTCAAGTTGTCACATACTATATGATGAGAGAGTCAGCAATCTACGAAACCGACGTGTTTCATAAAGATAGTGTTGAATTAAAAGGGTTAAGACAGATCTGTAAAGACAGAAATATTAGGCACTTGGTACCCCATTGATATTAATTTTAAATGTAATATATTTTTTAATTAATATGAAATGTGTTGTCTTTCTCTAAACCTTTCTACTGATGTAACAATGTCAGATCATGTTAGATTTAGTAAGAAACTCTCTTAATGTAATTGAACACAGTTTAGAGTTTTCATCTCTCGAGGGATGTAGGAGCTATTCGAGGCTCCGAATTTTTATCTAGAATTAAGTAACAATGATTTCGCAGATCCCCTTAGTAGCAATTTAAATAATTCATCTACGAATTTTATTATAACGACCTTAATATTTTACTTTTCCACGAACTATTTAGAGAGTGACGTGACGTTATTAGGTATACATACCATTTAACTGGTTACAAGTAGCTGCGTTATACATTCCTGCCTACCTCTTCGAAGAAATACATGCGCAATGTTATGTTTGTTTATGTTATGCCTTTTACCATCAAAATAATAGAAAAAATCTCATTTACCGAACTCAATCCACTAGGGTAGTAATCAATTGTAAAAACACTCCATACGAAAATGCCACTACAAGATTCGTTCTATTGAAATCCTATCAAATACAGACACCATTCAGGGTTAAATTTGCTTTGGTAAATCAGAGTAGCTTCACATTGAAGAAATTGATTTTGACTTTAGAAAATAAGAACATTAATTCATGTTAAAAGTTCACTTTTAGGAACTTACTCTCCTTAGATATATACTTCATCATTTATGAAATACTTATAAGTCATAAGTCATATGCGGAAAACTTATTTTAAGTTTATTTATATAGGGAACTACAGGAGTACAGAGAACATGTAATAATATTTGATAAATTAAATACATGCCACAATTGGTTTTTAAATACATGTCCTTTGTAATGATTTCCATTATAACCAGTCTCATGGAAATACTCACAAAGATAAACACAGAAAGATCGAAATTTAGGACGTGTCTAAATCTCACCTGTCCTTGCTCTGTATTTTCAGGAATCAATTCGGATCGTCTGCAGTTAAAGCTATTTAAAAATTACCTGATATTTTCTCTCTTATCTGTAAAAACACCGCTAAATATGGTATCCGCGTAACATTACATCTGTAATATTTTATTCAAGGATATATTACGAAAACACACATTTGCAGTGACATTGATGACTATTCATTCATTCTGTTTTTACAATTCCGCAAGAATATACAGTCTAAAAAACGGCTTAAATTGTTCATCAAACATCAAATAAAAACATTTCACGCGATATAGAACGACAACTGAACAAATATAAAAAAAAATACACGCTTTGAATAACATCAAAATAAACCCCGATGAAAAAGTTCCGTGAGTTGCAAATAGACTACTATTGTTAGCATTGTGGCGCAGTACCGGCTACATCGGTTGAACGATCACTGCACCCACGGCGGCTGGTCTTCATTTAAAACCAGCTTGTTTTTACAGACATAACGGGCAATTAGACCATCTGTTAAGTGAAGTTCTAACGGACTCGACAGGTCATGGGTGTTTTTCATGCACAGAGTACTCGCTTAGATTGTTCGTTACTGGAGCCACGACATTAAAATACGACTGGAAGAGTCGCCGTTGCGAGTTCTAATTAAGCATTAACCTGTATCTCTTCTTCTGGACGAAACGATTTTTATTGGCAACTTTTAAAGTGTTACCATTTTTAAAGGAAAACATCAAACGATTAACCTCAGTTATTATCATTAGAAAGCCCCCGTAGAACCTTTTAATAGAACTAGCAATAGCTAAATATAAAATCAAACGAATAAATATTATGTTACTCATTTGATTTTTTAAAATATGATTGTACACGAAATGGTGCCGTTTTTGTGCTGCAGAGGTTTTTTATCACTGTGCAGTACTGAGACAGGTTTAATAGCAATGCCATGTTTGTATTCTAATTATTTTCACATGGCAAGCGTAGTGCAGCCCGCCCTCCGTCTACATTGGGGTGGAAAGGTAAGCTCACTATTTTGCCCAGTATTTGAAGCAAGTGATGGTTTGAAAAAAAAAAGCATTATACTCAACTGATACTTAAAACTTCAACCGACAATGCCGTTGGAACATGATCAACATTGAATAATAAACAAGGAAAACGAAGACAATGAAAAAAGCTGTAAACGTAAAAACTGAATCAATAAATACCGCGTTTCAAATATTTCCAAAAAATGGCCTCGGCGCGAACGTACAGTGGCCCGGAATCTTTTTACTTTGTAAACATTGCCCGGATTGTCTGTCCCGGTCATAATTCATAAAGGCATGCCTCTCAGGGCTTCATAAATTACCGGGAAGGTCCTTCGATAGAATATCGAGAGAGAAACGTGACCGCATCGCGTTCGCCGGAAATTTACTTTGAAAGCCTGGTCTTAAGATGGTGTCGGGTTCCGGTCTCGCGTTTTTTGAGGGCCGAAATTTCAATCTCATTTAAAATTTTGTTCAGAAATCTATTTATTGGCCGGCATGTGCGAGGGAATAAGGCTTCGATACGATAGGCATCCTAATGGGCGATATCCTGTTTCCTCTTCAGAGTAACTACTTAGGACGCTTTTATATCAATATATTTTCCTTGTGCTTGTGTTCATTTTTATATGCATCCGTATAGGCAAGTTGTATTTTGGACCACAATTAAACAAACGACTGTACTACGCGCCACAACGCACCAGACGCGCGTGGGGCACGAGGCGCGTACAAAAAGGAGTGTGTACAATCCCGAAATATGCTAATCTGAAAGCGCCCTTACGGTGCAAAAACAGTTTAACATAGCTGATTTTAATATAAACCGTAGACTACATTGACAACACAATATAAATTATACATATAACAGATTTTAAATACTCAAGCTGAACTAAAAATTTAATAAAACTCAACATAATGGATATAAAACTTACGAGGACAGAGCAGAAATCGTGAGGGCCGCCTAAAGCTTTCACTTTATGAAACAGGGTCCAAACAAGTCTGCAGAATCTTCCTTCATAGATTGGAAAGAACTCTAAAAGGATTTATGTTACAATTACTTGAAAACAAAAATCAATAACGAATAGGTTGGTGCGAAAAACAAAATCGTTTTTAAAGGCTTCTATAAAGAGCAAAATAAAATATATTTCTAATGAAAGCCTTCTATGAGATACTCGTAGTTTCCATTATACAAATGGCATAACGGCTCAAATACGTTTTTAACCTTATTTGTATAATTTTCCTTCTTATTCTTTAATAATAATGGCAAATTTAACGTATCCAAGGCTCGAGTCATTTTTATTAATAGGTGTTGTAATAACGAATGGGAAGCAAAAGGATTACATCTCTTAGATCCAAGCCCTGAACATTCATTCGAAATCACCTTAAGCTCTTTGATTTCAAATGTAATACTGTACTGGCAGCGAGCACGCGGAACGAGTATGCAAATATTCATTTAACTCCCGCTGGAACGGAATAATTTGGTGGTAATTTTAGGTAATTGTGTTAATTATTAAGGTATTATACTTCGATTAAGCCAAAGGGTAAAGTGTTACTTTCGCCGTTTCAGTACGTCTGTTTTCTTCAGCCAGTTGTCAATCGGCGTTTGGGCCGTGTAGACTATTCTTTAATAAATACAATATGGTGATACTAACAACGTCATGAGTTTTGGTCACAGATCTCTTCCCACAATTGGACCAAGCTCGACCCTATCCCAACAAACTTCTCCATCATCAATTGGTGAACTTACAGTTTAGGAATTAGTTGTACCTAATATATGAAGTTCCTCTGAAGCCTTTTGCCAAAGCTCTTAATCAACGGAAGCAGCATGGCACCTGGAGCTGGTCTAAAATGTAGCTATACGAAATTAGACGCCTTTACATCTCTCATCTTTGATCTGTCCTGATCATCTTATGACATGTACCTTATACATATCATGAAAAATATTATGTTTATTATTATCCTGTCTTAGATCATTATAGAACCTATTATTAGTATATACCTACATACATGAATGTACATTACTTCTTATTATATTATTACCCTACCTACCTGTGTATAGACAGTGACGCTCACAATCACCGGACCACCCACTGCTATTCAAATCAGAGTTACGAAGTATTCGTATTCTGTATTTTTTAAGTAAATAATCAATGAATAAATTCATGACGTGCGAGGACCTGTGATAAAGGCTTGTGTGGGCGTGAGCTTCTACATACTCGCTTTAATATGTAAAGGAAATATGTCACCCACATGATACTTCGCTTAGAACCATACACCATAAACTGTGTTATGTAACTACAATGAACCAAATACAATCGTTTACCCAGGGTTTGTGCGCGGAACACCAGTAAAACTATTTCTTTTATTTTATATTTAGCCTAGCAGAGGGACATACGGACCACCCATTGGTAAGTGCTCACCATCGCCTGGACATTTGCAACATCCGTCGTCATGGACATTTGCAATATCCGAAGAGTCTCTAATACTTTGACGGCTTTGAAGGACACTTCTCTTTGCACTTTTCTGGAAGAACCCTATGTCGTAATGTCCAGGGAAAACCTCGTGTGGAAATTGATTCCCCATTTTGCAGGTTCACGGCACACACGATGTTTGATGCGAAACTATTGCACGGGAGTAACAATATTTTGATATACATCGACCTGATCTGAAGCGTTCGTCTGTAAGCACGTTATTCTACTCCTGTAACCTAAAATATGAAAAGTCCAATTTCACTGGCAATGAAACAGCGCAAGTTTGTATTTCTCCACCCGGTGTTGCCTGTGTAGAGGAGCAGCGGGTATACACACAACGGTGGTGTTAATGTATTGTTGATTTCTTACAATGGGAACGGAAAACAATGCCGGCTACCCCTACATCGATACGAAACCGGATTTTGGAATCTCTAGGTCTTAAAGCAGACAATTTCGAAAGTTTCATTGAGGTGTCTTATCCGCGCCCACGCTGCAAGTCGCTCTCGACACCGTCGTCCAAGCAACAATGAGTATTGAAACGATTGATACAAAATAACCAACTTTTATGGTATAAAGTCTGCTCTATCGTCTTCCATGACATCTCCCTCTCTCATTATATTAAAGTCCGATACCTGCTAATCGTGCTTGTTAAGTCAAAGAATCACCATTAATATTATAATTGGCGCCTCGCTTCCACTGAAAGAATTTAACGCGATTATAATATACAGAAATAATATTGCCAAGAGAATCTTGTGGCTGCCATGACTGGCAACTCGATTCGTTCGCAATGAATGAAAAAAAAACAAGAATGATTCGTGAGTAAGTCAAAAGATTACCATTCTAAGTTGTCTGGGGATTGGATTACAAATTTTATTTCTCCCAAATTCAGTAATAATAATAATATCTTAGGACAATTCATACATGATCCCCTGATTCAAAGTTAGCCTTAAATTGTTCTGTAGTATTTAGACGACTAGTAAACTATATAGATGTATAAATCTAGGCACCAGGTTAGGCAGAGATTATCCAATGCCCAACATGTCTATCCTTGCAGACCTGAAGTGCGTCTTCTACATTAAAATGTAAGCGGAACATAAACTGTGCGTGACATTTTCTTGTCACTGAAACCTTCATTTACCGACGGTTACGAATATTGCTTGGCTCGTTATGTATGCCTATCATTCATTTACGATTTCCATTTACCGTTCATAACAAATATAAAAGAAGTTTGTGATTACACATTATTCGTATTAGAATTTCCATCACAATTATAGCGAGTGCTAATTAATCTTAAGCATTAAGTAAGTAATTAAGGGTTGAGATTCCTGCTAGAAACATGAAACCTGAACCCTCGAACTGGAGGTGAATGTAATCGTAACCATCAAGCTATCAACCGTATGTGACATTTTCACCCAGCAGGTCATAGTTCACCGCCGAGCGGCTCAATGTGTGTCAACACATCGGCGCGATCAAACTACACAGGCTCCACCGCCCATAAGTTTTTGTCTAGAATCGCAGAAAGAGTTCCATTTGGGTGGCGCGTCATTTTTCACGGCCTAGCGATAAATCAACGGGCCCGGCCATATTTCAAAACCGGCCAGTCCTCAAACGGGGCCATAAATTGTGGCGGCGTTGCTCCCGATGGCTGTATCTGGGATGTTAGTTTCAATTAAAACTGTTTTGTGACTCTCCGGAAGCCTTCCATATAAATTATGTCGATTAACTCCTGAATGCCTTTGACATCCTCTCGTGGTAAACTTCGCTTTAGTAAGTAACTACCTGAACAGGTGATCTTTAGACGGAGTTAATTCTACGAAGCTAATTTCTAGGACGAAAAGTAGGTTTTTGTCTTTTATGGGTTGTGAACTCCAAATGGGCTTGCAGTTAATTGCGACAGATATCTTAAGGCATTAAGCGAGCAACTGCGTATTTAAGGATTGAAAGGCATTTCAAATATATTTCAAAAATCGCGACACGACTGAATGTAGACTTGATACGTTTATATCAATAACGTCGAGTTTGCACGTGGTTATTGCGTTATATGAAAATAATAATGATTTTACAAAACGTGAAACGTAACCTTACGCCTGTAATCCCCGAAGGGGTAGGCAGAGGAGTTTAGTATACTCCCACGTTTCACCAGTTACGTTTAAGTCCCATGGAATATCTGGTGAGCCTATTGCCATACACCGGGCACAGCTCCAGACTTCG
>DWME01009580.1:0-10818 GCA_018244795.1 Parelbella ahira ahira | reverse complement strand
CAGCGTGGCAGACTACGGCCTTAACCCTCTCAATATGAGAGGAGACCCATGTTCCAACAGTGGAATGACAAATGGGTGGACTATTATACAGGTCCGCTGTGACGACCTTTGTATAGCCCGTGACGATTGCTCTCAAAAACTTGTCACAAATAATTCTATAACCGTACGTGACCACGCCGGGTCCGTAACGACCAATTTGCATTTTTTGAAACGAAATAAGTGGTTTTATTTTTGTACATTGATTGGCTTGTTAAACCAGTGGTTGGTAAATCTGACTGTCGAGCTGGGGGTTGGGTTAAATTCCCGTTCAGCTCAATATTGGTGTGATAAACACGTTTGCTCTCTAACTGGGTGTGTTTAAAAATATCTATATAAATTTTTTTTATATATATGTCTCACCATTACCATGATTCAGGCTATCTTCGAACCCAGTTAGAGATCAGATAGCCGTATGTGATGTCCTACGATATTATTATATTGATTAGAAAAAGTTTTTATTAAATCTTCAGCTATATCAGACCTTATTTATAACGACTTACATGGTAGTTTCTGCAATGTCCCGTAGGTACTGAAGTTTTATAACTAAATAAATCTATTTTAGTATGTATTTCCATCTAATATACATACATAGGTATGTATATTTTAATGCACTTAACTTTTTTATCTCGTCCGGCAGTTTTTTTCCAAAATGTACTTGCCAATGTTTAAAAAAGAACTAAAATAGCAAATAATAAATAGATTGAGAGGGCTTAGGCCCATTTATTTCTATGTTATAACAAAATCCAGTTGTGGACTATCAAAGTCTCATAAAAAACGTTAACACATAATGACTGAAAAGTACTGTACTGTACTGTGTTACTTACCCCTTCAAGGAAATGTCAACGTGATTTAAAAATTAAAACTCGTAGAGCTTAAAATATAAATAGATCATCTACAACAGAGGACCGACAAAAGGGTTCATTATAATAAAGTTACGTATCTTCAATTCTTTCATATCAAGATACATATCTTCACACCAGGTTCCTTACGAGGTAGGTAGAGAGCACCAAATTCCAAATATCTCTAACCTTACAGCTCTGCAATGTTTGTTCTGGGCAAATAAGTTGAACTATAATCTAATTTTTTTTTTCGTTTCTCCACAGGCACCACATCCTACGACACGGTCCGACCGCTGGCATACCAGGACGCGAAGATCTTCATGCTGTGCTTCAACATCGCTGAACCGGAATCGCTTCATAACGCATCTGCAAAGGTAGGCAGCACAAGCTTTATGGTTTCGATTTATAGCTCGAAATGTCCTGGGTTCAATTCCTGATTTGGGTACTGTTCGGTTTTTCTAACTTGGATTTTCCAGTAGTCATTTCTAGCAATTTCTATTTCATGGTGAGTCAAACGTAAATAGTGAAACACCGAAGTGTACCACTCCTCTGCCTACCTCTTCGGGGACTATAGGCGTGCTGTGACGTTTTTTGTTACGTTGCCGTTTAGAAGTAAACATATTTCATAGTTGTGTGTGCACATATCTTTTCACTACCCGTGAAAGTACGATGCTTATTAAGATGCCCTAAAATATTGTTATCTCCAGTATTCAACCATTGTTTTTCTCCAGTGGTACAGAGAAGTACGCACCCACGGCGGTTCAGCACCGGTTCTTCTCTGCGGATGCAAGGCGGACCTCAGGCACGACAAGGAGACCCTGACAGTGCTGTCCAAGCTGAAAACGCACCCAGTCACCAGCGAAGAGGTGAGTCCATTCAGAATGTAATATAGAAAGACAACTATTAAAGGTTTCTTAATTATTTTTGCAAATAACATTTCGTGTTAAATAAAATATAAAAAGAATATATTTACGAAGGGGAATTTCAAATTTAGGTTATAACCACTTTGTACTCGGTACAATGTACCTCTACAGAAGAAAATAATACGTACCAATAATATGTATTTGGGTGGCAAATAGTCCCGAGGGTTAATTTGAGACTAGGACAAAATGGAAAAAAGAGCAACGTCCTTGTTTCGAGCAGTTTCTAGAGCGTTCGAACAATTTCCATCTACACTACGGACCGTTTCCTTACGTACTTAGTCTAAATGTTCTCATTAAGCGACACCATAAAAGTATGATATCATACATATATGCATCATTATCAACCACGCTGCCACGCTGTACGCTCAACGCTCAGCGATTTGTAATTTTAAATTAAATTCATAATTCATTTATTATTATCATTACGTTCATAAATCCCTTCCTTTATCCATTAACTCGTCGTTCATGCATTAATTCGTTCATTCATTCATTCCTGCTATCATGTCGATATTGGTGAAGTTATAAACTTTTTTATCACCCACTACTGCCCGTGAACCACAATCCATACCAAATTCGGTTTTTTTCGTAATTTACCAAAAAAATATTATTGCACAATCCCTTTCCCGCGCTCCATCTCGTTCCTTTTGCCACAACGTCGAAATGCAGCCGACTGTGAAAGCATCCCTTTGTTCCAGTTGCAAACGGCAAACGCTCACACTAAAGATCCGGTATTGTTCGCTGCTGCTGATATATAATCTGTTTTGTGTCTGCCCGCGTAACATATGCGCAATCTGTGTACATTTTATAATCTGTGGCTGATTTGATGGATGTGAATTTCGGTAATATGAATCGTTTTAATGTATTAAGACGTATTATAACATGACGTATGACGTATTAAGTCATAATATTGTAGACTTAAGTCTACAATATTATGACAATATTATGAAATAAGTTCAATTAATTGAAGATAAAAAAAATTCGTTAGAACTGTGAGGATAGAGGTAGTCGAATTCTTTCGTGTAATCCGTAAGCGACCTAGTATAACGTTATAATAATATTTCGGTTCTGTCAAAGTTAGGTGATTTTTAAATTGATGGCTGAATAATAAAAGACAAAGCCGTGTAAAAGTTATAAAAGCAATAAACCGGTTGTGGTCAAATTATTATTTTTATTTAAAAAAATGGTTGGTATAAACCGAATCATTGAAAAGAAGAATCTAAAATAGCAGTGCTTATAATGTCCTCTCACTCTCACATTATTTGGGAGCAGACAAGGAGTTGAGGCTAATGCGAGCAGAAAAATATTCAGACAAGATTTATCTTCACACTCGTTCCACACGTTAGTTACAAAAATCTCCGAATATCCCATTAACTGGCATGCTGATATTTCAAGCATTTATGCTTTGCTCACAATGGCCACCTTTAAACATTTAGGAAATCTTAATGAATCTTATGACTTCATAAAATCGGATATGTATGACTCGAACCTAAAACTTTTGAAATGGGAAAACTCTGAACCACTACACACTCACCATCATTAGGTTGAAGCGATAATTATTTGTGTAATAAATAGAACTAATCATAAAACTCACAAAGCCTTTATTATCGCGATTAGAAATTTCAATATTAAATATTTCATTATTAAAATTACGATTTCTCGTACAAAACTTTTCGACATTAAATAAATTCTCGAATACGACTCTCACTTCAAATATCGAAAGGAGCAAATATCTCAACGCTCTTAATGTAGCTATTAGGAATATCAATTGAAACGGCAATTTAGAGCACCGTAAAATATTCCAATTAGTGCGAGCTCTTGTTTCTTAGTCGACATAAATAATTGCTAAGGTTGGTTCATACTTTTAAGTTGTTTAGGCACCCATTAAATTCATTGTACTATAGACAGGTTAATGTAACGAGTGTGGAACGTGCGTAAAGTGTTAGGATTGGTTCACGCTTGTTGATCATTGGACAATAAATTAAATATATACTGCGCACAGGTGTTTGCAAAAGTATGATACGTGGCTAAAGTGTTAAGCTTGGATCATAGACAAAAGCAAAAAAGGGCACAATAATGTCCTATAATTCGCCTGAGATACAGGTACTGGTATCAGTATTTTAGTAATAGTATTGTCTGTGACATACAAAGTGCATCATGATAAAATAATATCCAATGCAATTACAAGTTGCATAAAATCCTTTAACGCTATGAAGCAATATTTTACAATATACCGTAGTGCTGTATACAAGATGGCGGCGCGGAAAATTTGACGTCGACGCGCGTTCAAGGAAGAATTTATTACCTGTAAGCGCGAGCGGCCGGGCGGGAACGGAAATAGTTTTAAGTAAAATGAAGTGTGGTAAACAGTAGGTAGGTGCTTCTCAGAGTTTTACAGATAATTTTTAAACGTCAGCCGTTTTAAAATTTACGAAAAAGACAGCTCAATAAATGTTATGGAATTTCTGTTATCACGTAAACTTAAAGTAAGGAAAGCATATGTACATATATGTAGTTATTATTATAATTATTATCATATAATTAAGCCTAATCCATTATGGAACAGACAGAAAGGATCGAATGCCAAATTTCTCTAACCTTGAAAACCTGAACTGTTTCGTCTACATCCATCAATATCTTCATACACACACTCGACTTTGTTAAAAAATATAACTATGCAAGATAATCTTCTTTGGATATAGAGTTCTACAAAAATTGTTGCTTAGCAGAAAAAATTGGTAAGCAAAAATAGATGTGCTTCCACACGCGAAGGTCTATCCGTATTTTACTAAAAGCAAACACGCTGACGCAAAAGATGAGAACTGTTTTAAGTTTAATTACGAAAAATGCTCCTTACATTTTAACTCCCAGTTTCTTGTTTAAACATTTTAATTTCTGTTTTTCTTTGCAATTTCTTAACTGTTTCTTTTAGACTTTTATGATCTACTACTGGATATAGCCTCTCTAACGCTTTATCTTCAATCGGCTTGATGTTATTAAAAATCTCTTCTCAAAGACCTCACTGATCTCTATCTTCTTTTTTCCCTCTGGTCAAATTCATTTCTCAACCTGGAGCTTCAGTAATTTTCACAACGTGGTCGATGCTTCCTAATCCAGTAAACTAACTTTCGTGGCTAGCCTGTTGATTCAGCGGTTAGTAAGCCTGACTGGTCAGTAGTGAATTCAGTTTCTAGCCAAAGCAAATGTTTGTGTCACTATCAAATCATCTTATTCTTTGTTTGGGTCTAAAAAAACTACATAAAAAACCTATCTATAGAGTACGTTTTTACGTACGTTTATATGTTTATTAGCTTTCTGGTTATCGTAGCAGACATTGCCGATCATTTCGGATCAAATCGCTATGTGAGTGAACCCAAAATATTATTATCGATCACCTACTGATTCCACCAGCTTGGATTATTTCCCTTAAGAAATACCATAATTATAATGATATCATTTCAACAATTAAATAATCTACCAGGCGGTAACAGTATGTAGTTCAGTTTCAATCTTTTATTTACTGTAATTACGCAAATTAATTATCCACCTCTGAAGCTCTTTGAGAGCTCTTTACAAATTCCAGACTAGTCGCACTTGAATGATTCACGAATGTAAGGACGGAAGGGCTATAAACGTAGTTAGTGTTCTGGGAATAGCGTTAAATACTAGCTGCTTGTGACAAGCTATGCTACCTGGTCGAGCACGCTCAAAGGACAGAAAACGTTCCTATATTAAATTGCTTTGCTTTAACAAATCCTGTGTTCTATGTTAGTTCGTCAGTTGACTTGTGGAAGCTTCTATTTATGTCTCTTAATTCTGTGTCCCTAGTATTTTAGTCCACGCTCAATTTTGTTGTTCATTTATACATTTATTCTTTAATTTATTTATAATATGGAGTAAGCTATTTAATCGATTTAAAATTCATTTAATTGTTATTCAATCTAATAACCCGTTTTAATTTAAACTCAATCATTACTATAGTATTGGTAAGATAAAATAATCAAAACAAATGATTGAATAAAAGGAATGAGAAAAAAAAAGAGAAATTTAAGTAAAAACCTACATCCCACCATAGAATATACCATCTACTATCATACCTATTGCCATCTATCAGCCACAAATCTAAACTCCGCGTGGCTGCTAGAAATTATAAGTAAAAAAAATCCAATAGCACCCGATCCGGAAATCGAACCCAGGAAGGAGCTCCCTTAGCAGTTGCCCTCGCAAGCAACCACTCGACCAACAAGGCAGACAAAAATATAATTGCAAGTTAAATAATAATGAGAGGCCTACTAATAAATGAAAATCATTAACATATTAAATTGTTCTAAACCGAATGTTGTATATCGAATTAAATTAATTATATCCTCGTAGAGTAATTAAGTCCCGGTATTACGAGAACCTTCGGCGTACAGTCAGAAACTTCCCATTTATCCGCAAATCTATTTAAGTACAATTTATCCTGAAATATTGAACATAAGTATCAATACTTCAAGAACTATGTAATAATAATCTAACTCTATGATAAATTTGAGATACTACATAGCCCATGTACGTTATGAAATACACTATTACATAAATATTAATAATGTTCTATCAGCAATAAATGGAATGCAATAATGACGTAAATAGTCCTAGTGGGAACCACCTAACGTTATGAACGAACCACAAATATGTCATAGGGAGGTACGAACTCTTGATGAGGTGATTACAACTTGTAATAGCCCAGTCTTGTTTAATATCACCGCCCGCTATATCTCGCGCCCATCTTTGTAATATCGCAAGAACCGTAAAGTTATCTGCGGCTTCATAAATGTATGTAAGTGAAAATAGACATGTGTTTATTTTCGAAATTAGTAACTGTTTGCGGAAACCCAACGTATCGTAAACGTGTGTCTGTTTATAACAGCAGAATTAATATGGCTATTGCCCCCTGTCTAGTATTTGGTTATTTTAAACTTGTTGTTTCGTTCCAGGCTCTGGCCGTTGCCAGGCAACTGGGTGCTACTACGTACGTGGAGACATCGGCTCGGGCGTCCAGCAAAGGTGTTAAGGATGCTTTCGAAGTGGCAGCGCTGGCAGCTTTGGGGAAACTGAACAAGCAACAAATGAAACAGCAGGTTTGTGTACATCTTCAATTATGAAATTATTTGTTGAAGTTATTTGTTTTATATCGTTATGGTATTTTCAAAAAGTATCATATTTAAAACGCTCAACAATTACATGTGTGTTGTGGGAAAAATTAAAAGAAATGATCGGGGTTAATACGTTATTTTGGTTGATAGATAGATATTGCAAAAAATAAAACATGTCCTTTGTTTCAGAAGCAAGTGGGACGTAGCAAAAGCAAGCGGGACCTGAAGGCCGAGCTAAAGGGACGGGCGAAGAGTTGCTGCGTCATGTGATCCGTAGCCGGCCACCCCTCGAGGTGGCCGCACGACTGTTAGGCGACCACCGCCCTTCCAGAACACTGCAGACTTCTAGAAAACGATGCAAAGTTTCTCTGTTCTCCAAACTTCTTCACAAAGGAGGCTATCGGAGCTAATGTAGCGCCTTGGGCAACTCCAAAGTGAATAATGGTGTTTAAAACTTGTTGCGGTGTGAAAAACTTTTAAATTAAAATAATATTAGTGATGACCATTTTATATATTCGATTACGATTAAATGTGGATTAAATAAATTGAAGAAAAATAATAATATTCGAGTTTATTACGACTTTATGATAGTAAAATTCTATTTAAGGTTTACGAAAATTAATAAGTCGAGAAATTGAACAGAGTTCGTTTTGGATAATTGTTTATAAGAATGTGGACTTTCTAAGAGTGTAATTTTGAAACAAAGGTGCAATGTGACCCCCAGGGTTCGGAGCGTGAGATGCCTGTGATAATGTTAAAATAGAAAATTCGCGTATTGGAAATAAAAAGAGTAGAGATTGAAATTTAGAAAGGCACTAGACGCTCATCACCACCCACAGTATATCCATGAAGCATTCATTTGATTGTAAAGTAGGCATTTAAGATGGTATTTACATGTATACTTAAAAGCTAAAAAATAATAGATATTACGTAGAAAGGATGTGTTTTCATATACATTGAATCTTTAACATTGGTGTTTTTTCTAGCACTTGTGACATTTCCAAGCATTGTATATAATATTGTAAAAGTAACGTAATTATCCTTCGATGTATGTATGTATGTTGTCGTTTGCACTAGCGTGCTATTTTCTATAATATATGCATGTTAATTTAAATGTGATTAATATAATAAAGCGGTTAGATAAATTATTCCGTGTAGTTAGATCTATATTGATGTTTTTTTGTTTGTGATACAAAATACGTAACGTATTGAAATTAAATGCACAATGATGGACAATACTACTAAAATATGAGGTCCATTCGCTGATTAGCCCCACGTCCAAGTTTGCTACGTTTACATTTTAGAGTTTTATACAATAAACAGTCTTTATTAAATTGTGTCATCACATCCATTGGTCAGGGACTCACAAAATTGACGTACCTATACCTTTAATTAACGGACGAAGTTAATAATGATATTACTCTAGACGTGACAGATTTTGTTATTCTTGAAGTTCAATTTAATTTAATTAATGTACAAACTAATAAATTTAATTGAAACAGTTTTGTCCGTAACTTTGTACACCTAGTATTAATTAATCGTATTAATTGTAGAAGGACAATTGCACGAACAATTCATAATAATCAAATTTCACAGCTACGTACGTGATTTGAACAATAATCACTTATAATTGTTGTACATAAATGTAAAAAAAATATAGTTGCAAATAATTACTGCTTGATGTTGTGTTACACACTAAGGTAAAATTGAGATTCTAGAGCGAGCTTTTGCGTAATCGTGAAATTTTGTGTTAATTTTCAAAAGTGAACGTTGAATAACAAATCTTCTACAAAATAGCTAAACCATTCAAGCGACCAATTACTAAAGATTAATTTCCTTGGAAATTATGGTTGGCCTAAAAACGAGATCGTATGGGTTAATATGTGAATCGGAAAGATGTTTTTAGGGTTTAAATTTTTAAATGGGATATGTAATTGTAGCTAGAATAAGTGTAATTCGTAAATAATACGGTGGAGGGGACAGCAAAAACTTCACGTCCAAAATCTGTAAGAATTGGACGAAGATGAAGGCAAGACAAGCATGAATAGAACTTGTCCAGGCAAGCGAGCAAGTTGGGTGTATAATTTGCTTGTGGTCACGAATATCGAGATGAAACATAAGCTATTTACTGCAAACGTTAAATAACCCAAAGAAAATGTATACGGCCGTTAGAGAAGTATATTTTGAGGTTATAATAATAAATTATTATCCTCGGGATTTTGGACGCAACCGAAATTAGTAAAATCTTTTATTTCTATAAATTGATTGATACAAAACTTTTTGATTTTCATATGTGTATTTTATATTTGATGGGTTTCATAGAAAAAAATATTCATATTTTATATTATTTCGGATTTTTTATCGTATTGTAAGTCGATACCAAGCTTTAAATTCAAAGTTAGCTTTAATTACCGTGTAAAAGTTATTATTATATTTGTGTATTAAACGAAAAAAAATATATTTTTTAGTCTATTTCTTTGGAATTTGAATTTTTTTATTACTATATCAAATTATAACCTAATATTTAATTTTATCTTTTAAGTATTTTTTTTGTTATTTATAACACTGTTGTACATATCATAATCATTGTATTTTAATACACACGTAATAAAATTATTTATTTTTTTATTTCTTAAATACAAAATTGATCCAATAAAATATCTACATTTTGTATAATATTATTCATATCTAGACGACATTTTTAATAAAATGTTTTCATTTGATTCGAACGATAGTTAAAATTTATGACATTTTGTCGTTAATAAATTTTAAATTGATAATAAAATTGATAATTCTTGGTGAGACAAGTTGGATTACTTATTGGCCGAAAACGATATTAATAATGAATAATAATACGTTTTCAATAGGACTCTTAATGATAAAAGGATCGTAAAAATCGTAATGATGTCTGTTTGTAACTTTCTTTATGTAAAACCCTAATGTTTTTGTTCGAGTATAGTATGGTTAAGTAGGTTAATATGAATGTTATTTCTAGAGTATTCAATATAGCGTACCATGTGTTTGACATCCGTCTTTTATTTCAACAACCCAACCATCAAGTGACCTATATTTTAGAAGCTACAAAAACCCCTGTTTAAAAACCAATATTGATAGATCATCAAGAAGGCCATCGCGTGGCACCACGTCGCGGTCTTTGACCATATGATCTGACGACCTTATGCAAACATCGGGATACAGCTGGATTTAAAGCGCACAGAGCCAGATGGAGTGGTGTCTATCAAAAGAGCTATATGCCCATCAGTGGAGTTATAAATGTTGACGACCGGCAATGACGTCAGACCGTGTGCATGCATGGTGGCAAATGTATTGGTGTTAGTGTGCTGACGAATTTTCTACAATTTGAGTAGATGTTGGTAAACGAGGATAAGAAAATTTTTATTAATAATTCGTGGCCACGAAAGTGTTATAAATTATGCTAATAAGGATTATACAAAAAATAATGTATTATTCCATTAATGGATTCCAGGCTAGTGGGTGAGTAGACACATAGTGGAACCCTAGACGTTCCGGTTTAGATAACCACATACGTTCGACCGACTACTAAATTTGTTATTTATTAGACCGTCGCGCGCGTATCAAGAGTGATAAATGTGATAAAAGCACGTCAGGTCTGCTTAAATACATATATTTGGCGCTCGGTGCTCTCTGCTTACTCCGTAAATGACATGATGATGTATCCGTCAATGGCCAAAATTGGCTAGAGAAACTCAGTACGACAGCGAAAATGACCAACGAAACTGAATTTGATCTTAAATCTTGTTGCAAGGATGACAGTGCGACTGACCTAAAGAATTGTATGTGTAGCCGAAAGTTAGTTTTGGGAGGTTCCTTTCAACAAGGCGTTTAACACAGAGTTTCATTAAT
>DWME01009579.1:0-10818 GCA_018244795.1 Parelbella ahira ahira | reverse complement strand
TTTCATACGACACCATGTGGGTATGCAGAAACGGATCAAACAAAATGCGATTAAAATAAAAAAATGAGAAAAAGTTGAACAGTTACAGACATCAACTATCCTGTCTGAATGAAGACAATTACTCAGTTAAGTTGATTGAGACCGGATTTGTATGGTTTTGTGTATAAAGGGGTCTTTGGTGCCAATGAGTAAGTGAATGGTTTTGAATTTATCGTTATACCGTTAAAAGTTTTAAGCGTTCATGGTTATTCACTTCCAAATAAAATATGATGATTTAGAATGTCTGTGCGTTAAATATTGTTTCTATCAGGTTTTCAATAAAAATTTAATACGCATTCGTATTGGACAATGTTCCATTTAAAAATAGTGAAACCAAGTATAAGTCGAAAAAAATTGTCAGGTGTGGGGTTCGAACCCACGCTCCCTGCCGGGAACCAGAGCTTAAATCTGGCGCCTTGGACCGCTCGGCCAACCTGACTTGATAAATGGCTAGACATTTTCCAACCATATAGCGCCGTCACGCATGCGCGTTTGCTCTCCCGACGACATACTCACGGGTAAACTACAAAAACAAGATACCGTGAAATAAAACATCGCGTCGTGAGGAAACCTGCACACTTTTAAGTTTTCAAAAAATATTCTCCAAGGCATGTGAAGGTTTTCGTAGAAATGTACCGGTTACTTAGCAAAAACTTAATCAAAGGAAATGCATAAATTACAAGAAAGGATTTTATTATTAAATAAAACATCGCTACGCCTGAACGTTACTTCCGCCCGAACAAGTTCAAAGTTAGTCTCAAGTTGAATAAAGAATTCTAATGAAAGCATGAGACATAGGCTAGATGTATCTAAACATTTCCCGGCAATAATTAGTTAATTAAGTAATTTAGCTAGAGACAGTTGAAACGAAATTGACCGATGATCTTAAGAAGGTAGGTACCGTTGGTAGTGACTGCATGAGTTCTGCGGAAGATCGAGTGTTGTGGAGGAAAGGGAAGACCTTGGGAAAGGTTGATGCTCAACACTGGAACGGAAGAGGCTGACATAGTGATGATGTTGATGATAATGATTAAAAGGAAAATAAAATAAGTATTAAGTGCAAACTGCCTATTTTATCTTATTCGACTCAAACATTACGGTTTCTACGTTTGTGTAGCGCCTTATTTCATCCCCAACTTTGCGAGAATGAGATAGAGCACAATAGGAACGAGCGAGAGATAACATTACGTAGTGCCAGAGATACGCTGAGCACTCAGTACGCTTTTGTTACTACAGGGAGGCTGTACGCTGCTAGTCGCTTAATATATAGCATCTGTATGTCCTGCTTTCCTAGTGTTTTGTATCGAAGTTTTCTGTCATCTCTACCATGTCAATGACACTGGAAATAAATTCATAGACGTGTGCCAATGACCAAATTACCAAAAAAATATTATAAGTATTTGGAAACAAAGATAAAATTTAAAAAAAAGTATTTTCTGTTTCTTGAGATATTTTTCAGTATTCTCTACAGAGAACCACTAATAAATACATTGATAGAACAACGAGAACGACGGACTCTAAAGACAGTTAGAGCCAGCCAAACTAAAAATGATAATTCTTTTTGAATCGAAAGCTAAAATTTAATTTGCGTACATATCTACAAGCTAGGTCCTTTAGAAGTTAGGCAGAGAAAAAAATAAATGAAAAATACATATTAAATACGTACATATGAAAGCGGACCGAATT
This sequence comes from Parelbella ahira ahira, assembly GCA_018244795.1. Taxonomy (NCBI): domain Eukaryota; kingdom Metazoa; phylum Arthropoda; class Insecta; order Lepidoptera; family Hesperiidae; genus Parelbella; species Parelbella ahira. The sequence goes on along the minus strand of DWME01009579.1, from coordinate 9,093 downwards.
GATAAGCAGAATAACAAATGCAGCAAGGATAAAAATAATGTCTTCATTATAAAATGCCCTTCAGATATGGTGCACAGCAATCGTCAATTTAGTGGTGGGATATATAACGATGATGAAGAAACGATGGCATGAGTCATCAAAATAATCGTTATTCATACTTATTATTTAAAATAACAAATTCTATGGTAACCTTAATTATAATATAAAATATGATTTCGGCGGTCCTTCAGAAATTGTATCCAATTTAATATTATCAAAATAATCAACTAAATAATTTATAAAACGTTTGACACTTGTCTGTGATACCATTACTATTCAATTCTTCTTTTTTCAATAATCCTTCAATAAAACTGTATATAAAAATCCATTTAAAAACAAAATACACAAAAGGGAGTCAAGAAGTCTTCATCAGTGGGGTTCTATGCACACGTATAAACGTAGTACACAAGTGTCACGCGGCGTCTCTCCACCAATACAGCGGAAAGTAAGGTCCACGAGTCTGAAAGTAAACGAATCCTCCAAACACGGACTTAGGGCAGCTCCGTCCAACTGCTTCCCTGTGAAGACATCGGACTCCCGTATGGAATAGCGCCCCTTTTGTATTTATACAGCAACTGTAGAAAACTTTGATAGCGTGATTCAGGCGCGGAGCTTTTGTTTGACGCTTTAAGAGGACTTTTTTTGCATTCCAATTCATAATTTTTATCGCTTAAACAATCAATGAAAGTATATTAAAAACTGATCCATAACATATCGCCAAATTCAAGAATAAGCCCAAAAATTTTTTACTTCGACGTTACGTCAAAATTAACCCCACTACCTCGACCTGAGGAAAAATTAAACGAAGGGCCTTTACATTCACGACACGACCATAATTTATCTCTTTTATTTTATGATTTAAACAGCGTGTTTGCTTTTCATTTAAAAACCGCATAGAATTACATTTCTGCTGTATTTCTCTATCATGCTTCCAGCTACGCCCCGTATTAATTGTACCAGAATTTTAATAGTGATTCCCTGTTATTGTTATTCCACGTGCAGCGATTGCGAAAAAAAGAAATTTGAAAGCTACAGAATTATTTAACTTACTATTTACGCCGGACGCTGGGACATTTTTTCCGTTCACTATTTTTCGAGTGATTATTTGATTAATTATTACTCGAAAACGTGACATGTAAATTTCCCTTGTGTAGCGCATGCGTAAAAAGCATCGCAGCCTGCGAACAATGACACGCTGGGAGGACCCAAGAATACGAGTATAAATATTTTTATATGTCTAATACCGTGCAATCCACTGCGTATAATTTAATATAAAACTATAAAATTCTCTTTTGTTTTTATAAGAATAAATAAAAAAGATAGAAAAACATTCGGATCCGCCAGGGTTCGAATTCACGTTTGTTAGTATTTGGATAGACAAAAAACATGAAAAATGTGAGATAGATAAGAAATTAAAACCGTAGTTTTAGAAATTTGAAAATTGACGAACAGTTTTAAAAAAGGATTTACAGATACTTCACTTATACTTATATGTACGGACTCGTATTACTGTACAAATAAAAACTCCACCGCCCTCGTGCCTGTTAAATCTGCACATTGTATATAAACATGCAGAAATTAAAAGTCATTACATGATTCTTATTTAAGCGACAATCTCCATGAATTCCTACTAACCTAACAGACCAGCTTACACACAGTTTAAACCGTTCTTGCCCTGTTTTCAGTCACGTGAAAAACTGGCAAGCCATCTAACACATGTGGATGAATAGTACGGTCACCAGTACACATATTTATCAGTTACAAATTATAAAGAGACTCCTTGAACTGTGGGCTTTAACATTATTGCGACATTAAAATAAGCTTTAACATATATAATTTAACGAATTATACAGGTATTTTGTAAATTTGATGTAGCACATAAATACCTAGTTATTAAGTAAATATGTTATGTGTCAATTTGATATTTACATTGGTGTACAAAAGTATGTAGCAAAGCTTCAATGTGCGATAGGAACAACAAGATGAATTATACGAAGATCGTGACTCTGTACGCTTCGGATTGCCGTTAACCTCTTCGAAACGCTTCGACCCTAGTACTTACGTGCACGGAGAATTCTATTGCTTGTGCACGTGTACGACGACGTGGATAAAATAAGAAGATAAGTTAACGAAACAAGGACATAAAAAAGTTATCTTGTACTCTTTTCTCTCCTACCTTTTCAGCATTTTCTAAACAGAGATTGAGATAAACCAAAAGAATTTTTCATATTAAATACTATTATTACAATAATCCACCGCTGGATATACCACCCCATAACGCCCCTCTAGAAAAGTAAAAAAAATAATAATAATAGGTAGCTAATTTTATTTTATTTTAAATTTTAAAATCAACTGCCTCGTTGGTCGAGCGGTTGCGAGTGCGACTGCCGAACGGAAGGTCCTGGGTTCAAATTCCGGGTCGCGAGTACTATTGGATTTTTCTAATTTAGAATTTCTAGTAGTGACTCGGAGCCTGTATCAGTGCTCGGTGTATGGCAATAGGCTTACCACCTATTCCATGGGACTTAAACGTAACTGGTGAAACGTGGGGGTGTAGTATACCCCTCTGCCTAACCCTTCGGGGATTACAGGCGTGATGTTACGTTTTTTAGAATCAACAAGCATATTTTTTGAATAAATTGTATATAAAATGCTCAATTATGACTCAATATATATTTACATTTGAAAATCCTTCAAAATAAATATATTTTTTAAAATATTTTTGTTTCATATTGTTTTTATTACATATTTATGAGTACGTGTTTTCTTGAGAAATAGAGAGGACTTGATGAACTTGCCATTTTTTTCATATAATAATAATATATGTTGTCAATTCAATATTCACAGAACCAAACATTTCATTATATTTTTCATTTTCATTATTTCTTTATAGCACTCAAGAGATTATCCACTCGATTGCACACCTGTAATCCCCGTAGGGGTAGTCAGAGGAACGTAGTACACTCCCACGTTTCACCAGTTACGTTTAGGTCCCACAAGGAAAGAGGTGGTGAGTCTATTGGCGTACCAAGCGCAGATCCAAAAAATCCAAATAAGTTGTTACTTGAATCGTAGATTTAACAGAGATGACAGAAAACTTCGATGTAAAATATTAGGAAAGCAAAACTTAAAGAAGATACGTGTCGACGAAGAAACGGCGTGCGGTCTCCTCTACGGTTGAAACCAGACTATGGTTCAACACCTCTCTTATTACACACACTATTCCCGCTTACTTCTATTAACGTTTGTCACATTCATAAAAGGTTGTAGAAAATTAATACGAAAAAAGATATAATCGTTAGCATTTATAAATTTTAAAAAAGACAAACGAAGCATGTATGTAACTAATATGTTAGATATATGTACCATTTTATAAGTGACAAAGGAAAAGATGAAAAAATAGTCTATTGATATAACTACGACTTTGAAATTACACTAAAAATGGAAGCGAACCAAAATTTATATGACAATAATTGACATAATATCACGATAAACGTTCATCTGATTATTATGTAATTAGTTGAAAGTAACGTGTTTAGTGAATGGCAAAGTAAAAACTATCTAAAACGTAGTTGTCAGTGTCGTAAATATAAAAAAAATAATACTAATATAAATTTTACTAAGATAGTTACGAAATCCACAGTAATAAACTATTAACTACTCGTATACAAGTGCGAAATTTTGAAACAGACCTTTATAACGAGTAATTTGTTCATGAAATAAAATATTAACGAATAAAAATAGTAAGGAAAAGGGAGTATAACAAATTTCTTTATAGTCTTCATACGCAGGTCAGGCTTAAATATTGTCTTGTTCACATTGCTACGACGTACTCAAATATGCTACGTATGCTACGAATGCTACGTATATATGTAGACCGTATACATAAAGAATACATTAAATAAAAGTTAAATCAGTACGTAAGAAATGTGTTCATTTAATGCGTATGAAATTCGTGTGTTGAAGAAGAACTTAGAAGCCTTTATAATAAGTAATATGTTAGAGTAATAAAATATCAAGCGTAAAAAATACGAGCAGGCCGGAGGTGCCTGGCAGGCAGGTCGGAACAGTCTTTATGCAATATGTCACCTCAAATCATTCTGCTACGATACAGCCAATTCTACTACGTCGGAGTTGTGTAAGAAAAATGCTCAGAAACAAATATATCCAGATATTGTTATTTCATATTACTTTATCTGCCTTTATTACATTGGAAAAAATATATATGCCACGGCAATAGTCGCACCAACTTGTTATGCGTTAAATTAGCAAAAGTCGGTTGACTTTTTTATTTAATTTTGACGGATGAACATTCAAGAGGAATACTATATATATAATAGGATTTAGAATATATGTTACTGGTTTTACGATTGGTTATATATTTTAATTTAATAGAAAATACCGAAAGTTTATCTATTTATACATACAAACTTAATATCACAAAGGATTTTGATATAACTCTGTGGATAACTACTGTAACCAAGCAAATAGAGTGTAATTGCATATTTGGAAAAATATATATTTTTTAACACTTTTATCATTCCACTGTTGGAATATGGGTTTTTTCTCATGATGAGAGGGCCACTGCCATCGTTTTCTTCGCTGACCAAAGTGAGGTTTGGCAGACTTCACACACCTTAGAAATGTTTCTTTTTCCTTTGAAAAATATATGTACAACGTAGTTGTAATGCACAATGTACTTGTAAAACGCACCTCTAAAAAAATGCACGAGATATCGAAAATAGACGATTTAATATTTATGAACAAAATTATATACACTCGATGAAGACAAACATATGGAAAAATGTAATAACTTTAACAAACCATATGTAGGTATTTGTCGTATCTGATTTAAAACACGGCACGGCAGGACACGACAGCAATGCTTGTGTCTAGAGACCTCGTCTCTGAGGAGGCGCTCCTCCGCATGTTCCTCTGTCTAGCAGAAGACATAGTGGAGGGGCGAGGACGGGCTCGATGTGCACTCACCCTGCCTTCGAGCAGGCTAAGGTTTCGGCCTAGCCACCGTCGGACATCGTAACTCCACTCGAGGTGTCGTGGACATGTCTCGCGGCCTCGTGTGGAACCGAGGGTCTTGCCTTAACCGGCCGGACCGCGAGGAAGAAAACCTCTATAAAAAATCACCCCGAATCCTACGCGGCGGCGCACCGCTAGGGGATGTATGGCTGGCGGGTATACCAGTCACAAGTGCGAACCCACGTCACGGTACCTGCCGACCCCGTGACGCAACCCAGGCTTATCCGGGCAAGGAGGCTCTGCCCGGATGGACGTTTATTTCCTGCCATTCTCGTGGGACTAGAATGGAAAGTATCACAAATAAAACATTCGAGGAGGAGAAGCACGAGGAGAAGAGTGAGCTCGCGTTGCACGCGCTTTCTGAAGTGCGAGTAACGCTGGAGCACACCAAAGAGGTGGAGCGGCTCGAGCCGCTACTAGTGAACGACGACGGGGCTGCAAGTGATTGCAGCCTCGCGACCGCTTCTTCTGGCGCCGGCCGCTTGTGGCAGAGCCGCAAGAGGAGCCGGCCTAAAGCGAACGAAGTGGCGTCGTCAGACGAAGACGCCACTACTAAGCGAAAAGGACGAGGGCGTCCCCCGACGACGGGGCAGTACGTCGGCCTGGCAAAGGCCAAAGCCGCACTAAATGCCGCAAAGAGGGAGGAGCTCCGGCTGAGGGCGGAGGCAGAGCTGGCCGAGTCTGCTGCGAATTATCGCAAGACTCGCGCCACACAACTGTCGGAGTCCTCAACGGCGGCGGAAGAGGAGAAATCCGTGGCCGACCTCCAGCAGCGGGTCCTCGACGACGTAGCACTGATCGGGACGATAGCTACGAAGTCGAGGAACCTGAAAACAACTTACGTGCGCGACCTAAAAAACGTCGCCGCCTCAATCAAGGAGGCTGTAGCGGCGATTAGTTCGCGCACGGTGTCGGAGGAGACAAGGAAGCTGCAGGCGGATAATGTCCGCCTGCAGGCCGAACTAGCTACTTTAAAACAGGAGCTGGCGGAGTTGAGGCAGGAGATGGAGAGGTCCAAGAAGCGGGATCATCCTACGGCCTCTCCCCCGGACGTGTCAGTGGAGCCTTCCGCCACAGAGAAGGCTCCCCGGAATCAGAGAGGCAAGGAGCGACGCCCCGGCGAAGAGTCGGTCACGGCGTCGCTCGAGGATATTAGCCGGGCGATCATGGTGCAGGTGGGCACCATGCTCAATGCCCGCCTAGCCTCTCTGGAGGACAGACTCCTGCCGGAGAAGAGGGTTCGGCCACCGCTGGCGGCGGATAGACAGCAGGCGGCTAAGGTTGCGCAGCCAGCTCGTCCAGCGGTCGACCAGGTGCCCTCCTCCGCGCAAACCGCGGCGTCGTCTTCTACCTCCAAAGGCCTAGGGGCAAAAAAGGCCAAGAAGGGGAAGAGGAAGGAGGCATTTGTGCCCGCGCCACCACCTCCGCCCCTTACAGAGGCGTGGAATGTGGTGACGCGGAAGAGCAAGGGAGTAAGCGGGAGCCAGCAGACGCAGCCGCAGCCGCAGAAGCAGCAGAAGGCACAATCGCAGCCGCTACCTGCGACGAAATCGCGAAGGAGGAGGCGGCCGCGCAAGCTGCGGACCCCTTCAGGCGCCGCAGTGGTGTTGACGCTGCAGCCAGAAGCAGAGGCGAAGGGCTTCTCGTACGCCCAAGCCTTCGCCTTGGCGAAGCAGCGGATCGCCCTCGCGGACCTCGGAGTCGAAGACCTGCGACTGAGGAAGGCGGCCACAGGAGGCCGAATATTGGAGGTGCCCGGCGCAAACAGTGCAGGACGAGCAGACTCACTCGCGCAGAAATTGCGTGAGTTGCTCGACCCTGATTGCGTCCGGGTGTCCAGGCCGATGAAGTGCGCCGAATTGCGCGTCACTGGCCTGGACGACTCTGTGACGAGTTCGGAAGTGGCTGCAGCCGTGGCTAAGGTAGGAGGCTGCCCAACCGAGCACATCCGGTGTGGGGAAGTCTCCTCCAGCGCCAATGGCCTCGGTGCGGTATGGCTGCGCTGCCCGGTGACTGCCGCCAAGAAGGTGGTAGAAGCCGGAAGGCTCCTGGTGGGCTGGACGTCCGCCCAGGTGGTGCTTCTAGAAGCACGCCCCTTGCGCTGCTTCAGATGTCTCGAGAGGGGACATCTGCGAGCTCAGTGCCAATCCGCGGAAGACCGCAGCGATGAGTGCTATCGCTGTGGCAAGGCGGGGCATAAAGCCGCAGCGTGCGGGGCACAGCCGCACTGCAGTGTATGCAGTGCGGCCGGAAGACCGGCCGATCATAGGGCTGGCACCAAGGCGTGCGCTCCGCCGCCCAAGAAAAGCCGGGGTAAGGCTGGTGGCGGCCCAAAAGCCGCCGCACAGTCTACCAGCCCACCGTCAACGAGCAGGGCCGGGGAGGTTGAGATGGCCATTGGATAGTCATGGCCCTCAACTTCCTACAGGCGAATATCAACCACTGTGCCAGGGCTCAGGACCTTCTATTCCAGAGCATGGCGGAGTGGTTGACACACGTGGCGGTAGTGGCGGAGCCCTACTTCATTCCTGCGAGGGAGAACTGGGCGGGGGACCTCGACGGCCTTGTTGCCATCGGGACCCAGACCGCGACCGGCTCTCCGGATCTCCGCGGGGTGGAGAGGGGCCACGGCTACGTCTCTGCAATGGTAGGGGACGTCCTGGTGGTGGGGGTCTACTTCTCGCCGAATAGAAGCTTGGCCGAATTCGAGCGGCTTCTCGGCGAGGTCAGTTCCCTCATGGGCCAGAACCGTTGCAGAGGACGGGCGATACTCGCCGGAGATTTCAACGCCAAGTCAACGGCTTGGGGTTGTCCGGCGACGAGCGTACGCGGTCGGACGCTTGAGGAGTGGGCGGTTGCGGCCGGGCTGGTCGTCGCTAACCGCGGGTCGGTCGACACGTGCGTGCGGCAACAGGGCGGCTCCATTGTGGACATCACGTTCACGGACGCCGCCCTGGCGCGACGCATCCAGGGTTGGGAAGTGCTGGAGGACGTGGAGACGCTCTCGGATCACCGTTATATACGGTTCAGCGTCTCTCCTCTTCCAGTCATCCCGAGCGACCCGAGCCGATCCCGGGCGGAGTGCGGCCCTCGCTGGTCGCTCAAGCGTCTGGATCGCGACGCCTTGGTGGAGGCCGCGCTGGTGGAAGCCTGGGTGGGCGTTGCCCACCAGGACGTGGATGAGGAGGCCAAGCTTCTGGGCGAGGTCATGTCGCGGGTCTGCGATGCGGCTATGCCGCGCGTGGGCACGCGACACTCTCCGCGTGCTGTGTACTGGTGGTCTGTCGATATCGCGCAGAAACGCGAGACGTGTGTGGCGAGCAGGCGCCAGTACACCAGGTGTCGAAGACGGCGCAGGCGGAACCGGAGCGAAGAGAGGCGGCTGTACGCGTTGTACCGAGAGGCGGTGAGCGCGTTACGGGTGGCCATCAGATCATCCAAGCGCGAGGCTAATGAGCAGATGCTGGAGGCTCTAAGCGGCGACCCCTGGGGGAGGCCGTATAAGAGGGTCCGGAGCAAACTCCGTCCGTGGGCTCCCCCTCTTACGGAGAGCCTTCAGCCCGAGCTGGTTGATCGGGTGGTCGCCACGCTGTTCCCGCTGGGAACCGCGGACGAGCCGCCTCTTCAAAATCCGCCCTTAGCGGAGGAGGAAATCGTTCCGCCTGTCTCGACCGTTGAGCTGGGGAATGCCATATGTCGTATGCGGGCCAAGGATACCGCTCCTGGCCCGGACGGCATCCCCGGTCGTGCTTGGGCTCTGGCGTCGGGCCCGCTAGAGCACAGGTTGAGTGCGCTGTTCAGCGCGTGCCTTCGGCAGGGTCGGTTTCCACGCTCCTGGAGGGCGGGAAAACTGATCCTGCTAAAGAAAGAAGGTCGTCCAGCGGACTCGCCGTCCGCGTACCGGCCGATCGTGCTGTTGGACGAGGTGGGAAAGCTCTTTGAGCGGATAGTGGCTTTCCGCCTCGTTCGGCACCTAGAGGAAACGGGACCGGACCTGAGTGAGTACCAGTTCGGCTT
>DWME01009578.1:0-10819 GCA_018244795.1 Parelbella ahira ahira | reverse complement strand
CCACGACCTGTTAATCAGCTGTTGCGCTTGGAACCTCTCGATCAACGAAACAGTCAACCGACAAAGCAACTAAAGATATTTATACATATATGCTCAATAATTGGGTCAATATTACAAGCATTACTATTAAAGTTTAGATTCGTTAACCTAACGTCTGTTTGAAAAAAGCTCAATACAATTCAAATTTACAATTAAACGAACCCCGGTCGAATGTCGACCACCGTTGGACCAGTACCACTAAAACAATTGCATCGAACGCTTATGAATGTTACAAGACGAATGCCGATGGGTTCCATTTGCGTTGTTGTCAAGATGGCCGATTAGGAACCGTTAGTGGACAACAATTTGTTGTTGCGTCCAACAGCAAGTGTGTATGATTGATGATAGCATACTTGTTCATTTACAATCATTATGAGTATTTAAGTTGCGAGTCAGAAATCACCGAAACGAGCACGCGTGTATGAAGAAAGTGATGGATGTAGAGGAAGCACTTCAGGTTTGTGAGAATAGAACTATTTGTCACTGCTTTTTGACTCCGTAAGGGAATTGACGTGGTAGTATAATAATAATAGAAAAAAAAAATTAAAATCACGCCTGTAAGGGGTAGGCAGAGGAGTGTAGTGCACTCCCACGTTTCACAAGTTGCGTTTACGTCCCCACGGAATAAGTGGTGAGCCTACTGCCATATATCAGGCACAGATCCAGAGTCCGAGTCACTACTAGAAATTCTAATATACGGGATTTGAACCCAAGACCTCCCAATGGGCGGTCGCGCTTGCAACCACTCGACCAACGAAGCAGTAGTAATATTAAGAATAATAAGTTCAAAATATATGACATATTACAATAATGATTAAAAAATTACATCACTCAGGGCAGCGATAGTTGACACATAGCTCTCTGCTGATATTTGAAGCCCTTATCCATCTAACACAAACCGTAGCCGCACGCCGCAGCCGCAGCGACAGGGGCGCGGCTATCAACACGTGTTCCATTCCAATCGACAACAGAAGCTGTCGAGACGGCATTGATACCGACTGTTGTGCTAACGAGGCCGCTTGAAAACTAGTTTGTATCGTTTATCTGCATCGCTACACTTGCTGTTGGATTGTACTCAAACATTTTCAGTCTGTCGAACGGGGAAAGCTGGCACGGTTCCTGTTGAACACTGCTGAGTAATTGACTGCCCTGTTGGTTTAGTGGTTGGTCATATGACGGCGATCGGGAGTTGGAGTTTCGATTCATAATTGGCATAATTATTTGTGTAATGACGAGTGTTGTTTTATTCAAATTATTATTAGGGCCTATCATTTATAATACATATATGATTTAATGAGTGTTAAAACGGTATTCATTTAAATTATTGCTTACATCGGCTCTACAGGCTACATAAGTAGTTCGAGAGAAAAAGCCAGAAGAAAAGCTCTCGACGCCATTTAAATTATAACTGCTTATCGATTTCTTCGAAACAATCATAAATGAGTTAAATTTAGTCATGATCAGTAATCATCATATATCATTCATCATTATGTCCAGCCCGTGTCATTTCACTGCAGAACATATTCTGCTCCTAATAAGCGCTGACGTGTCCTGTCCTCGGTCTACGGAAAAACCTTGAGGGAAAATGCTTGAGGATATTTCATTAAAATAGATCAAAATATTGACAAACATATACATTTATCAACGGTAATTCCTACATACAAGATAGAAATAAATTAATGAATATAGAATAACTTCAAGTTTATAAAGATATTTGGCGCTGCTCATTGAGTACCCCGTAAGGAACTTGGCGTGATTGTGCAATAATAAGTACAATACGACTTGTACAATCAGTGTACATTCAAAATCATAACCAGTATTAGTTGGCAGAAATTAGCAATGATGGAACATGGCAACTGCCATCGATGGAAACTGAAAACAAATGACTGCCGGGTGTTGTCGGTCGTAAAGTCGACTCACGCTAATAAATGCTGTATGTCACGTATATTACACAAATTATTGATGCTTAATACCTAATAAAACCGTTATAATACTGATCTAATATGTATTTATTTGTCTAACCTGTTATAAATTTCGCATAAAGAATTTCTTCTCGAAAAGTAACAAAACATAGTATGCGAAAGAATCAATAAGACTAATAAAATGCCATATTTTATCAAATTATTTCTGTCCATTCATAAACAGAATTCCACAGATCTGGTGGCATTGACAAATTTGTCATTCGGCGCTCTCTACCTGCCCCGTAAGGGGTCTAGTGTGATTATATAATAACAACAACTAAACAGCCCACCGATCGGTACTCAAATACACATTGCGTCTAAATTCGAACGTCTGCTGTGCCTGCACGCGTCGAGCCCTTCGAAGCGGAACAGAGGGATTGATTAAACGTGTGTTTAATATGTCAAAACTTGAGCGCGACGGTCGTTACAGAGGCCGAGTGCGGCAATATGTCGTGGTAATGAAGCATCAGTAGGATTCCTTGCACCCCAGTAATCATTCTAACTGCAAAATCAAATGCACTCGCTTATTTAACTCGGGATAAGTTGTGGCGTCACAGCTAGCGTGTATACTTATTTATTTAAAGCCAACATTATTTCTCATAATATTGTATTTGTTCGGTACATACAAACCGTAATACAGAATAAAAATTCGCTTAAAATATATATCAGTTGCAATGGAAAATAATTGCTTTTGTTTTTTATATTGTGTTATTGTTCAGTTATATACACAAATTATATATGTATTTTGAGACAGTATTAAAGCAGAGCACAACATGTATTACAATTCTATACTTTATAAAGATTTTTTTCTTGAGTGCAAATTTACAAATGCTGCACTTATTTTTGCCGTTAAGCAGCGGATCAGCAAAAAACACTAAAACTGAGACTATTGTGTAGAAAATCGTTACATATTTTAATTTTTTTTGTTAACTTAATAGCCAAAGTTACCTAAATATTGTTTAAAAATTTTTCCCCGACCACCCATTAATCAATAAATCATGTCTTCAAGTCGTAATTTCTCAATATAGGTGCCGTAGAATAGCCTAAAAAAAGGAATGAACAAAGTATAACATAACAACTAAAAAGAACTAATCATCTCTTATGTAAACCAAAACTTGTAACTCATACAATAGCTGTTGAGTTATTGTTAAAAGTAAAAATATCCCAAACAATATCTCAAAAAAAACATTGTACACTGAAGAGGCTTTTTATCCACCCTTCAAAGCGCTAAAGTACACAAATTATTCGATGATTACTGTCTCGAGAGGTCCGAGTGGCGAAATGAAAAACAGAAACTCTAAATATCAATATTTACCTCTGAGATAATCGTGCTTTATGAGTTCTGAAGTTATATAAGTCCTGCAGGTACTCTATAAAGACATGTTTACGATTTATGCAGGAATTTGCATCGAATTTTTATTATCACGTAATAAAACTTTCGGTCTCCATAATGTTCTCTAAGGCGTCTTGTGTGTATTTATATGCATATCTCCGTGGTTGGCTACGTTGTGGATATATAAGTTTGATGATGATGATGATGATAAAAATTATGTGATATTTGTATACGAATATGAACTATACAAATCAAACACATATTTTTGGATTCAAAAAGCATTCGCACAGCATTCAATTTATTAATTATTTGAGTGTGATGTAAATTACATTGAGAATTTTGTTTAACGCTGTTATTTATGAAAAATTTATATTAATTAGTATTTTAATAATTTATAGGTTCAGTCAATTTTCTTACTGAGATGGAGAATTTTCAAATCATCATTATCATCATCATCATCAGCCTATGTCAGTCCACTGCTGGACATAGGCCTCCCCCAATGAGCGCCATCGCGCCCATCTTCGGTGCCCTTCCCTGTTTTCAAATATCGAATGTCAAATATCATTGTTCTTATAGCCTTTACTGATAGGAGGAAATATCATATGGGTACGTTTCCCCGGCAGGTGCGTACGTGCATCATGTCCGCTCCGCTTGTACAACCGCTGATAGTGCCACCGAGCGACTCGCCAGCCAGATTTGATTTTAGGTCGTCGCCGCCTTACATAACAATTGGATAATGAACCACTCGCCGCTCTCGCACGTCCACACTGATTTAGACACGGCGTATGTTTCGCTGAAAATCTACCTTACACTTGCACTTGCTATCGTTTATATCATATATCGTACATACATATATGATACTTACAATAGTCTACCAAATTGGCGTTCATGTGTGAGGAGAGGTGAATTTACAAGAGGGTAGTCTGCTCTGTAAGGATCGAGATAATTAGCTGGGTTTAACCTTCCTATCACGTCAAGGAACTGGCGTGACATTTTGCCAAGTCAACGTGATAGGACTTAAACAATTATTTATGAGGACCACGAAATTGTGGTGGCCCATAATAGAGTGTATTATCAACAATTTTAACATTCTATATATTTTACAAAGAGAAGATTTACAAAGTTAATTCACGACGCCCAACAAAATCGTCTAGAAAATGTTAATTTTTTTTTAATTATTTGGAACATTCTAGATATATAAGGATAACAGTATAACTTAAAATATTTTGTTTATCGAATTTATTGAAAGATATAACAATGTATTTATCAATCCGAACGAAATTGCGGTCAGAGGTTTCACTGGGTGGTACACACCACATTACTATTTTGACAATCTTGAGATTTATTTGATGGATGCTGTTGTTGTGATCACCCATTTTATTAACACAAGAGCAGCACCGATAAGATTATAACAGTTTTCTAGCACTAGATAAATATTAAATCTCTATTACTATTTATCTATACGAGCATAATATTAAAGTTAAATCCCAAGAGTGGGATTATGGTCAAAATGAGATTAGGGGAAACCTATATCAATAGTAGACAGAGTGAAGATGATGGCCCTAAAAATGTATGAATAGAAATATTATGACTGACAATGTTCGTCGAGTTGTTTTAAAATTCAGGCTGGCACTCTAGTGGTCCGGAATTCAAATTATAACGAACATTTTTCTTAACTACGTGCATTTTAAGCTCAATAACATTTGATGCAACTGCGAAAGAAAGCGTCGCAAATAAACCTGTCCGACTTAAAATTTTCCATAACATGATGTAAGGCATGTAATGTCTGCCAAATCGCATTTGGGGAGTATTTTAGACTACAGTCTTAACCATTTTCATTTCGAGAGAAGACCCGTGTTCAACAATGATAGACCAAGAATAGAGTTGATATAGACAAATTTAAGAAAGTCATTCTAATATTCCACCGTAAGTATATAAGACAATAAGTGAAATATAATATTAATAAACAATGCTTGTTCACATGTGGACCTTCTACGAGTATTAATACGAGAGTAGGCATATTTCATTTAAGTGTGAACAACCAACGAAACGATTTACATACACTGCGTGTTCAACCTTCAGTATCATAATGTGAACAAACACATACATAGCTATTGTTAAAATCAGCACTAGGCTGAACACCTTCCTATTGTTACAGACATAGTATTCGTAAATATGAACTATTTAGTCAATTTTAAAATAAAGTTAAACTCCTATTATCCACAAGATCGCTATAAACAAAAAAACATTAACTATACTATACTAAGGGTCATAAATATTCTTATTCCTAAAGTCCTATTGAAGTTGGCAGCACATGCGCATTAACGGCAGTTGCTTCTGACTGCTGCCGAACCGTTTACTCCTTTTGATACTGATCTTTATATCCATAAATAAATTAAAAAGTAAGTCACACTAAACCCTAACTTCATCTTTAATAAACAAACAAGATTACGAAAACGTAATCATAATATTGAGGATGATATTTTTAATCGTTCAATATGAACGACTTACTATAAATAAATGAGATCATCTCTCAAAATGTCCAGGATCACCGCATCCATCATCCTTATGGAATTCACCTTTCATCGATTTTATTAAAGCTCTCTCCTTCATCCTTTGATCGTTTCTAAAAAAACAGGATACTTTTGAAATCTTTCGAATGTTCCGTTCTGCCTGTTTGTCACCAGAATTTTATATTTCATTTTCTCGGTACTGTTCAAAAATTGAAAATCGAAGGCCGAAATTCGGATTTGAATGAGGCAAAAGTATTGTTAGTATTTGAAAAATATTTTTTTTATTTACAAAATGAAGCGAAATTTCTCCAAACAGAAAGAGTTTCTAGTATTAGTATATCGATTAAATTTTATTTATTGAGAGTAACATTATCGTGGTTGCGCTGGCCCGACTCACGCTTGGCGTATTTTTACCATTTCTTCCTCGCTCGGTGCCGTGATTAAGAGATTTATTGCGTCGGGGGGCCGCGCTGATAGACGCACAGCATCCGACAAGGTCACACGATTGCAGTTCAGACACCTAAACGTAATTGATAAAATGTTTATTTGTATCGGCGCGTTTATATTTGTTTATATTACTGTTCAGTCAACATTTTAATTTAAAAAAAAACGCTAGCTTCCCCCTTAATCATAGAAGACTATGGCTACGCTTCTTATTCTGAGAAGAATCTCTGACCAACAATGGCGTAATAAAACGATTGATAGTGATAATGCCGATAACGTTGATGTTAATGATAATGGTAATGACGGCTCACTCATAATATAATCGACCATACTCAAACACATGCTTTTCTCAATCGTTTTGCTAATGCAAAAATGTTAAATGCAAAAATGCAAATGCAGACATTTATTTGTGTTTTCAAAATATAGTACCATCATCATCATTATCATCATTGTCAGCCTACTCCCGTCCATTGCTGGACATAGGCCTCTCCAATGGCATGCCATTGAGCTCGATCTTCAGCTCTTCGCATCCAACCACTGCCGGCCACTTTGCGTATATCGTCACTCCACCTAACTGGAGGGCGTCCTACGCTACGTTTGCCAAGTATTATAACTCATCTCACATAATGATAAATTAAAATTATATGCATAAAATATAGATAAATATTCCTTGATATACTTACATTGAACTATATTACTAAGAAACACTAAGAATTACTACTGTCAATATTTTCATTTGTTAAGTCGTGGCTGTCAATAACCTGAGCATCTTCTAGATTAGTTACATTAGTTGTAGTTCACGACAATGCGTTATTGTATAACAAAATAATGTACACATTAGTCACGAATATTAGAATATGAGAATTGTGCTACATACAACAGAGTGTAAGTCATTTTATATATTAAACTGCGAGTATGTTCAATTAGGGAGTCCTTCCATTTCATGTCTTAACTGAAAATAATAATATATTTGTAGTATAGTAATTTACTTTGCTCTTTGATTTAACGCAGAGTATGATTCCTATTTGAAATTGCGAGAGTGTATGGGTTTGAACGGCCTAAAATGTTTACCAAAATATAATGTAGTTTTTAAGAGTCATCATCATCAAGTTAGCCTTTGCCGTTCCACTGCTGCACATGCCTTTCCCAGGGTTTGCCACAACATTCGATCCTCGGCAGAACTCATCTAGCCACCACCAGCCGTCTTCATAAGATTATCGGTCCAAGAGTATTTAAGATAAATTTAGTAATAGCAATTATAATTCATCATCATCATTATCAGCCTACTCCCGTTCACTGCTGGACATAGGCCTCTCCAATGGCACGCCACTGAACTATAATAAAAAAAATATATATATAATTATTAACAAGAAATATATGCAATCCGAGATGAGGTCCGTCTTCAATATTGGAACGATAAAAGAGCCGATGATGATGTACATTTGCACACTTGAGTAATCAATTGTTTTTCTTAACGACAGTTTATATAACATCTAGCAATGTCGCTACCGTGGACTCAGCGATGACGTCACCTCGGAGATATTTTCATCAGCGGTTATATTGTTCCACGTAAAAATACACTCAGGGTCATTAGACATAGCAGGCTGTTCTATCAGGGCGTGTAACTGCAGCATCATATCGCATGCGTTATCTGCGAGAGTTTATTGGGCCAGCCATGCGTGCTATTTACGACGCGGTAAAAATACATTTACAAACCGATCCGTGACATGCCGCCGGTGCCTATCTGATTTCGAGCACGCAATTCTCTTCATCTAATCCACTGATGCGGTGATCCGAGCCGTCAACAATGGTTCTGGGTGATTTGGTGATGATATAAGACTAGTAAGCAGCTGGTGGAATGACGACCTACGAAAGACTGCAGGCTGAAGCTGGATGCGGCAGACCGAGGACAGTGCGTTATGCCGCTCAAGAAGGAGGGCTATGTTCAGATTTCACCCTCTCACCACGGCAGTAACAGTTCGAGTTTACTGAACATATTTCTGTATTTTCCAAAGTATGTAACGTGCATTTTCAGAATTAAATGTTATTAGCGAAAATCACCTAAACATTTTGCACACCTTAATATACAAATTTTCTGTAAGTGAGATAGTACCAAGACACTCTAGTCCAGCGTGTTACATTATTACTTTATGCCTGTAACATGCATCTCAAGAAATCACATTCGTAAGAAAAAAGTGTCCAATAAAAAATAAATTAAAAAATGTCTTATTGGCTTTAAAGCAATTCCGATCAATTACAAAATTGCACACGCTCATATAGGAAAAGCGTGATTGTCACTTGAAGAAAGAGACCCATATCGTTAAGTAATTTTCGTTCGTCAACATGCATCTATGGCGATAATAACGTGCTGCACTCACATCGTGAACCGATCGCGTTTATCTCAACCTGTCCGAAACTACACGAAAGGAGAACCGGAACGCATTCGTTCTGATCGCACATCGGGTTCATCGCCTCCGCGTTACATAAATTAACGAATCCACCGGATCCCTGATGTAACCGTGGACTTCTGAGGATTGCCCATGGACTGTTTAATTACACGCTTTTTAATTACACTTAGCGATTGCATGTTATTATTATATCATCTATACGCTGAATTCAAACAGAGAGCGCGTGGAACCAAATATCTCTATCCTCACAGACCTGAGGTTCTTCTACATCCATCTCTCTCTTCTTACGCACACCTCGGTTTTGCAGACTTAAGATTCCCCCATTACTAGTAAGTATCAGGCTATTTGGTCGGACAAGTGAATCTCGAGCACCTTCGGCATCTACATCCACTAATATTTGGATAGAAGGGTACGTAGGTTGCATAGCATCACCGAATTAGGCAACCGAATGCTTTTTCATCACGTTATTACGGACAAAAATTATTCCAGCTTATTCCGCTTATTATTCCGGATTATTCCAGCTACCGTCTTTGTACGCAGTTACGCGAAGATTAATTTAAACAAACTTAAAAGTGATGCTCTAGCAAAAGACATCGCTGCCATTAAAACTAAATACAGCGTTGACGAGAAGGGAAGTAAAAGTGGCCATGACAAAAAGGGATCGAGAATTTAGTAAATATAAGAAATCCCGCGCAGTCGACCATTGGCTATCATTTAAAAAGGCTAGAAATAAGTGCAATCAGGTGGTACGAAACGCTAAACGCCGATATATCCAAAACAATATTAGTAACTCTTCTCCTGCTAGTATATGGAAATTTCTAAGATCCCTCGGCATTTGTAAACCACCAACATGTGACCGTGATACTACGGTCTCACTAAGTGACATCAATACTCACTTTGCCAGCTCTTCCTCTCTAAATCCTACCGTACGGTCCCAAACAATTGCATCAATTGCTGCCTTACAGTTGCCTCCTGCTTTGGAATTTCAGTTCTCTTCAGTAAGTCTGAAGGAGATAAGAGAAGCCATTTTAAATATTAAATCCAAAGCAGTAGGCTGCGATGATGTAAGCAGGACAATGATAATCACAATTATTGAATGCCTACTTCCAGCGATATCACATATTATAAATTTTTCTCTAAGTTCTGGGCAGTTTCCAAAAATCTGGAAAAAGGCTGTCGTACGTCCCCTCCCTAAAGTCTCAAATCCATCGCTTCCTAACCATTATCGTCCCATCTCTATATTGCCATTCCTATCTAAAGTTTTGGAAGCCTGTGTACTTAAGCAAATCTCTACGTTTCTCTCTAACAATAACCTGCTGAGTGCATATCAGTCAGGGTTTCGTTCCGGTCACAGCACCACCACTGCCCTTATAAAAGTTACGGATGACATAAGAAAGGGCTTAGACAATAAGAAGGTGACAGTTCTGGTGCTCGTTGACTTTTCCAATGCTTTCAACACAGTCGACCACGAGATCCTTATATCCATCATGTCTCACTTAAAATTCGCACCCTCGGCTCTGGCGTGGTTTACAAATTATCTTCGCGGTCGTCAGCAGGCAGTGAGCGTTGGACAGAATCGCTCGGAATGGACTGACCTAGTAACCGGCGTACCGCAAGGCGGCATACTCTCTCCGATTTTGTTCTCAATATTTATCAATCTTCTCACTCCTTTACTTCATTGTTCGTACCACCTGTACGCAGATGACTTACAGCTTTATGCTCAAGGCCATGTCAACGACTTGCACATCGCTTTTCAAAAGGTAAATCTAAATCTAGAGGCGATACAAAGATGGTCGCAACAGTTCGGGGTTGCTGTTAATCCTTCCAAATGTCAAGCTGTACTGGTGGGTAGCCCTCGTATGCTGGCTAGGTTAGACTTCGCTACCCTACCGCCTATTTCTTACAACGGTACGATAATTCCGCTGTCTTCATCCGTTAAGAATTTAGGCGTGTACATAGATAGCACACTAAGTTGGCGAACTCATATTAGTGAGATCAGTCGCAAAGTTTACGCTACCATGCACCCACTATACAGATTGAAAAATTTTCTCCCATTGAAGACCAAACTCATGCTCGTCCAATCACTCGTTCTCCCCATTATTGATTATAGTGACGCGTGCT
>DWME01009577.1:0-10823 GCA_018244795.1 Parelbella ahira ahira | reverse complement strand
AGAGGTGCGCGCCATGGATTTGAACCCAGGACCTCCGGAATGAGAGGCTGAATTCTTAACCACTAGGCTACCACTGCACCAATAGTATTACTAAAACAAAAAAGTATTAATTACGAAAATCCGCATTTATAAAAGAGCATGGTAGCTGAACGAGATAAACGAATAATTATGAGCAGTGATTCATATTTATAAGAATTGCAGTTTGGTAGTCATACAGCATCACCGTCATGTATTTCAAGAGAATTTGAATTAGTTATTGTGATGGTTCAAAATTTGAAAGAAACGCTTGTTATTATTATTATACTTTATATCTGTAATACATATTTAATAGTACTTAATTCATTCGTGTGACCTTTGTTGTCGTTTGCATTTCGATATTTCGACATTTGGAAGAGGGATTTGGGTTAGGCTGGACATTAAGAATAGTGGACTGGTATTATAGATAACCTTTTCTTTACAACAACAACAGGACATAGGTCTCCCCCAATGGGCACCATAGCGCCCTGTCCTCGGCTTGTCGCATCCAGCTTCTGCCTGCAGCTTTTCGCAGATCCTCATCCCACCGAACCAAAATGCATCCTACACTACGTTTGCCGAGACGCAATTGTAATTTTAATTTTTTACATATCATAGCATCTCTAAATATATTACGATACATGGTAAACTCGTCTTTTTCTTAATGTTATCTTGGGATTCTTTAAAATGTACGCTACTACTTGTAATAACAATGACTACAACTAAAGTAATTGCGAGCCGCATTGCCCACTAAGAATTGCTGTATGAGATTTTTTAGCTGAAGATTGAGTTCAGTGACATGTATTGGAGAGGCCTATGACCAGCAGTGGACGGGCGTAGGCTGATAATGATGTTTTTAAATAAAATATATAAGCTTTAGTAAGGGAGGTTATTTTTGGTAGAATATTCCACAGAACCAAGTCTATTTGCAATAGAATGATAGCGAGTGCAATTGAGTGGATTGTAATTTAGAATCAATGGTGATGCCAAGAAAAACAGGTATGTCTAATACGTGATATTACATTTATTGTTGAAATTAATTATCATTCTGAGTACTACCATAAGTCTTAAAATAATTGTACTCATAAAATTCTGGAAGTTATATATAATATTGAATTGATCTAAAATTGGCTAGGTAAAGAGATACTGCCCGCTTAAACAAAGGTTATAACTACTTCACAGATCCCATTAAGATATATTGCTTACATACATTACAATCGTATTACGAAACTATCATTTTAACTAAGGAATTTCCAAGTTTGTATGAGAGTTTATCCGAGTCAAACATATAATATATTTTTTTTGTATCATGTGATAAGCTTGCGTTTGGTCGCGATCTCGCCTGATGGAAAGCGCGGATACATCCTAACGTGGAGCACGCATGCCTAGGAAAAGCCTATACACCCTATACTTAATTAGTAGATATTCTTGTCCCTCATATACTGTGGGCAACAAATCCTTTTCAACAGTGTTAATTTCCTTATCTGTAGTTATCAGTATACTTCGTAATACCTAAAATTATTTTTAGCTACGAGTAAGACAAAGTTCTCAATGAATCAACTCGAAGTTTTAAGCAAAACTTTCAAATAGGTAGGTACTCGTAATGAATCACGTTGTTGACTTTGCAAAAACTTTTTCACTGGGTCAATGATTCTAACAACCACGCCAGGATTCTGCGAGCGTTTTTTAATGCGCGTTGAGAAAAATTCTGCATAAACTTCAAAATTATCATTCGTGCTATCACCGTTCCTATATTCCGTTTCATGAACAGAATGTATTTAACATTGCCTATAAAATAGTTGTATCTATTACAACGGACATGAGGTTTGCTACATGTAGGACTTCTCAGTGGTTTATTTTAATGATAATTTTAATCCAATTACTACAAATTTCAACAAATTTCAGTAGTCCCTATATGTAAAATTAATCAGTTCACTAATGTTACGGATGTTATAATTGGAATCATTGTTAATATATAGATATAAAAATTAAATGCCTAAGAAATTTTTTTCTGGTTTGCACTTTTTACACGTATTTTGTGATGAGCGATATCTTAATCTTAATCGACCCATTTCTCATTCCACTGTTGGAATATGGGTCTCCTCTCATATTGAGAATCTCATAAGGCCGTAGTCTGCCACGCTGGCAAGATAGATATATGAGCGATATGTTATGTACCTATTATGTTAATAATGTTTACCAATGTAAAATGATTTGTATGTAATAGAGCTTAACGCCGCGACTCGTCGCCTGCATCTAAGAAATTGTATTACAATACGGGTTCCTACAGATAGACTTCCTTGATATCTGAGCATTTCCTTTGTTCAACTACAATTGCGTGTTAGTCACAAATGAGCATCGGCACTACGTCACATATGCCATCTCTATTGTGCCAATGCATTAATTCCAGTTTGAATGGCCTCGTAAGTATAGCACTGTGTTAATCGAATTGAACACATGCTTGAAACAAAAGAGTAAAATGGCATTTAAAAGTTCAATAAACATTATATTTACAAAACACTTATTTTAAACATTGGTGTTTTAACTCTATGTACATTTCTATTTTTAATACTGCCCGATATATTTTATTTCTTTAAGTATCCTGTATGTAGATACTAGAATTTAGAATAAAAATACGCGAATATTAAAATGGTGGTTATAAAAGGCAAAATAGTCAATAATGATTTAACAATAACCTTATTGTTTTTTTAGAACCCCTGAAACTAAATTGAAATTTTAAAATAACAGTAGCACAAATTAAATTATTTATAAGAAGCTCAGGTGTTGTTCCGTGGAACACATTCAGTGTTAAATTATGTGTAATATTAAAAGTGTTACTTAAAGGTCGATTGAATTAGAATAGAAAATTCTTGATTCTGCGAATCGAAACGACAGACCGTCGGAACTATACAGTCGTGACATCACACGACATACGAGTATTTAACAAAGCCAAAGATTACCAAAATTCCACATTAGCTGCGTTTATGCCAAGCGCGATTCGATGTTTAAAACTCGTTCATAAAATGTCAGTTGGCGCTGTACGTTTAAATATAAATCTGGAGGATCGCCAACATGGTGCGCGCGACAAACGTGTTGTGTTCCCGTGAAAATTATAATTAGGAAATTTATATTTACCGTCTTACCCAATTCGCTTATAGTCGCATTTTAGCCTAGCGCGCCCGCCACGGTCTCACTGGCAACCTCGCCCGGGAACGACAAGCCCGATAGAATGAGACGAGTTTAGAATAAACTGGTACAACCAGACATTACAACTAGTCGCTACTCAAATGAAAACATAACGTATCAAAACCGGAAGTGCTATTTCCGTTAAGTAGATTAATATCAGGTTAATACAGGTAACAATTTAATTTTAAATGCAAATATTTATAGCTCTTTAAATTATATGTGTGCCAACGACCCCAACTAGTTTCAATTTATTAACATATTGTATTTATTATCATGAAGAAACTCGAAAAGATCGTTTTTTATAGTTTCTCTTAGATGCCTCTGAACATTAAAAGAGCACAAACCCATTGCATTAGCTATAAATAGTAACTGGGACAAAGTTATATTAAGGAATCTCGTAATATTAAAAATGATGTTGCCCCATATCGATTGCCAAATGTGCATGTAAGCATACATCGTGAACAGCATGTTACGTTGCGTTCAGGTGCTGAATCATGTTTGTAAATATAAATTATTAGTTCACATTAGTAGTATTAGCTTTTTCGCTGACTTTCGTACTGAGTACCTATCGAATATAATTCGAATCAAATTTCGTACTCAACATCGATTCTAAAGTAATCCCGATAATGGTGGATACAACTTTTCGTCCATATACGGATGTCATTTGGAACTCACTCCGTCCTGTAGTTTCTGAAAGAATAAAACCCCTATGTATATGTTCAATTTACACTGTGCGACACAATTCTTCAGTAAATTAAGACTAGGAAAGGTTTAATCACGCTATCAGCTACTGGTAACTCAAACACAAGACAACAATTTTGCTAATGAATGCAAGTAGCTACGCGATATTTTTACTGAATTTTCGTTATGTATGTAGTAGACACATGATTGGAAATTTATGGTACAAAATATTCATTAAATAGTTAACTCATAACTTTAGTAAAAAATAAGGAGAACCTCAAAAGCGACTATTATAATTGTAGTATCATTTATTTTGTTTTTCTGCAAATAGTAGTTATGTACGCTTGTAGGTACAAATGTAGGTACAACATAACCGTTATCTCTGTGAACCTCTGCTGGCTGGTTTAGCTGGTTTGTGACCCTTAGAGTAGACTAGAATATAACAACTTACAGTAACTAGAATATGGCGTATAGAATTAGAATAGGTTCGAATTCTGCTAATACGTGGTCGTATCTTTTCGTCATTAAATTATAATAAATACCTACGCATCTCAGAATTTTATTCCGTTATTCTCATTATCATCTTAATATGTACCAGTTTTTAAATGTAGGTACCTACAATTTTTTGCCTTACTACATTGTTCATCAAGTAATATACATAAGTATACGTGTCATACAAGACGCAGGAATTAATTTGATAATGACCGGTGCGTTTTTTGCATAAATGAATCAATTTCGCACAACACCATTCCTGTATTTCCCCGAAGCGGTTGTCAGAAAAGTGTAACACCTACGCTCCCATTATTCACTAGTTATATTATATATACTCCATCATGGAATAGGGCCATAAAGTGCGGATATATCGATCAGCAGGCGCGCTTGCAGCCACGTGATCAACAAGCAGTGAATACAAGAAAGTAAGTTTAAGTAATTAGAGGTTAGAGAAATTACCTTAAAGAATAATAAGTTTTAAAAATTCACGAGCTCCAGTCAGTATTGCGTCTAATTTATCAAAGTACGTGACACGACATTGTCCTTCGTTCGTCGTATTCTCCATATTAACAACACCTTTCCTAATTTACGTCAACATACATGCAATCTGCCTTGTCCGTTACACCTCCACTTGTAATCATCTACACACATGTTTATGATTCCTTTTTTAGCAAGATTGAAAACAGATCCATACAAAATTTATGTAGTTAGACATGAACACCTTGGATACTTGGCACTGGCGAGTAACATTTCACGCCTGGCATCACGATTTGGAAGCACGCACGGAATTATGCTTAATTACCATCGCAAAAAAGGTAAGACCACATTATGATACCAAATTACCTGTTTCTCGGGGTGACTGAACTGTTTTACTCCTCAGCAATATGTTGTTCATATAGAACCGTCGGTTGAGACATTTAGCAGTTTTACTTTCATTATGGAACTTTTGAAAAACAGTCAAATTAAGTAACTGTATTATTAAATTTAATTTCATAATAAACCGCTTTCACACTTTTGGTAAACGTTATTTAATGCGAACTATATCGATCGAAGAATATAAGAAATTACTACTAAATATTATAGAAAAACAAGACTCCATGGATTAGTTATAAATTCAAGCTTCGAAAACCGATCGAACTATTCTTTCAGTGAATAGAGAGAAGTGAATGCTTAATATAAGAACATCGTTAAAATTTATGTACCTAAACAACTTCACCTCGAGGTAATCGAATTTCAATATCTTCTTGCTTTATAATTAATTCGAACGAAGGAGTTTATTCAAATTAAACGGCAACAAATCTTCAGGTCTCTTTTGTTACAAATTAAATACACTTCTTACAACCGACGGACGAATTTCCTTTTTATCTGTTTTATAGGACATTGTTTCTTACAATAAATTGCACCACATATTTCTAATTCATTAATAAAAATACAAGAAACATTCAAATAATAATTTCGTTCGAATAACTTGACGTAAAATTTTTTTCGTTGTTTTATTGTAAATCAAGATATCTATATTTTTATCACTCTTGGAGCGTTAAATTTTGTATTATATTATTTCAATTCCATATTTATCACAGTCTCACCTATTCATTGTCGTTTTCTGCGTTATCTATTTAGCTTTTAATTGCGAACAATTAGTATTATAGTGCCGTACGTGGTTGCGCCAATTATGTTAATGAAGTGAAGTTTAAACACTACTGCAAGTTCTAAGATGTATATGTGTACATATATTCTGACAGTTCAACATACATTTACGTAGTAGCTAAAATAGAAAGTGTATCATACTTTCTTCTATTGCGAAAATGCCAAATGGTTAAGCAGTCATTAATTAGCAAAACCGTTTCTGGGACTAAACTTGTATAAATTTATCGTCCCAAGAAATGTAGCTTCCGGCCGCTCATTGAGCTAACCAGAAAACGGCACATAATAAAATCCGAACTGTCGTATCTAGACCGAAAACACTTTTTATGCACTGGTAAATAAGAGAAGTGAAGTAGTCCTGAGGTAGTTTCAGATTAATAGTAATATGGAAAGTTGAGCGCAATGAACTCTTGGATGGACGGCAAAATTTGCACACTCGCTATCGTATATATGCCTATATAGAACCGTCAACAAACCATCTTGGAATTTGGGTTAGCAGTAAATTAGCGAAGAAATAGATTAATCATTAATCCGTAACTTTTCCATTTGGTACCGGAGCACTTGCAAAAGTATGTTTCAGGCGTGCCGTAGTTGGAATGTAACGCCCATAGACGTGATTAGAAAAAAAACATTTAGACATCCGTTCGAGTCATAATTCATAGTGAATAGAATATACGGCATTTATGTCTGTTATCCCTGTTTTATTAGCAGCCTACATCGGATTTTATAATGAGTAGCAGAAGACAGAAGGAGACCGAGCTCGGAGCTCTTTTTCGGAAGCAGGCACAAATACGAGCGAGCCGCCCGAAAAATAAAGACATTTAAATTTTAATGCCAATAGCATCATGTTATTCGTTTTTTTATTAGTATACTTTGCATGAGAGAGCAGGTATAACGGTCTGCAACAAATTAAATACCAAAACTAGAATTTTGTTAGAAGGCATTCGCAGAGAACTAATTAGTTGGGGTTTTCGTTTGAGACAATGCGGTACATTTCTGACGTCGTGTTACCAGAGGAATAGTAAACCGGGATACGTGTAGTTCCCTTTGAGTCGCTGCTTGCTCTATTCAGCAAACTAATTAGACAAGACCTACTGTCTACGAAGGAAACATCGCTTGGTTTTGTAAATTAGTATGCTATTTTCAATGGCATTCAGCAGTCAAGAGGAAGGTTTACACAAACTGCCAGGAAATGAGCAATAAACACAGTATACAATTGCACGAAAGGACGTTAACATATTTATTATAACAAAAACTATAAACTTACGTTATTATGGCTTTGAAAGTGTCACACAAGCGGTGGATACTCTTACGTTGTGATTCTCAAACAAAGAATCTTCAGATGTCTTCAATTCAGTCGGAGGTAGATAAAGTCGCAAGCTTTCATTGTGACTTTCAAAACAGTGAAACAGATCGAAATGGAAATCCAACGAAAATAAATCAATTGACTGCCATTGCTCCTCACTGCTTCAAGTTTCACATTTTATTTTTAATTTTATAACATTTCACTAGCTTCTCGCATCCGTCATACAATTCATAATAGCACTCGGTTGCCTTTATAATATACCTATAACCAATATTTGTCGTACTCACAATTTCCGTGTCACTTGACCGAAGTGCTCTGGAGGGAGAAAATGTATTTGAAAAGGCACGTGAAGTACCTATTCGTAAGAAATGTTCGACTGGACATTATATTTTTATGAGATTTTAAAAGAACGTAGCGTCGGAGTAGACATAAAAAATAGTAATATCATGAATGTCTGCCATGTTTCCTAGTCGTTCTAAGGTGAGTTCGCGACTTCTATATATTCAATGTTTTAACCACCTGGCACTGTAACCGATCATATAGATTTCATTAAGATTCATTCAGTAATTTATTATATAGAAAATTTATTTATTCATAACGTTCACCAACATAGTGTTATGGATAAATATTAAAAACGATTAAATTACAACGGTCGTGTACCTACTATTAGAGGTGAACACAGCATTTGCAATACGGACGGTCCATCAATTATATAGCAATAGCTTAAGCTAGATAAAACATAATATCACGCCTGTAATCCCCGAAGGGGTAGACAGGGGAGTGTAGTAGATACACTCCCACGTTTCACCAGTTAGGTACTTACACCAGTTTACTTAACCTAAATGTAAGACAAGGACCAATTATGTCTTGATACAATATGTCCGTTCAGTAAGAAAAGTCATTTCATCACGATTATACTAAATTTATCAGGATATCTTATGAGTGTTAGTACGAGCTGAAGAACTCGAATAGCAGCAGTTACATAGTAACTAAACGAGAAGGGCCGCCTTGGGTCTAGCATTGGAATAAAAGAAACTGATGTCACTATTCTAATGTTAGCTAAAGCAGCAAATAAATATAACAAACACAATTTGTATGTGATTAGGTATAGCAGCTGTCCTCAAAAGAGTTGCCAATAAGCAAGTGCTTAGAAAAAGACGCTCCAAGTACTAAGACGTATACAAGACTGTACATGCGCTCCAAGGGTCTTTAGATTTAGAAGTCAACGTGAACATATACCTATGTTTCCTTCATTTCGTTTAGGCAAGAAACGAACGTTACATGACCCTTCGCCCCTCATTTACATTTTACCCCATTTACTTAGCTTGCCAGGCAAAGCCTTATGTCACACTCGACCAAGGGGGATTGTCTAGGCCAATATTTAGGTATATTATTTAAATCTACCGTTACGAGAAGCAATAATTTTGACCTAACGGTATGAGAGCCAGAATTATATTTCAGATGCCAATCAGCAGATTATTCTACGGATATGTACCTTCCGAGAACCTACCATGCTTAATAGGTACGTAGGTACTAGGAAATCGTTACTATTATCAGTTTTGTATTAAAGCAAGAATAAGCGCGATAACTCAGAAGCATTTTTCACATATATACGTACAACGTTACGGAAACATAAAGTATGATAAAATATACAGTAATGACTAACTTGGGGAACACTGAAAGTTTTAGTTGTAAATAATTCCAAAATTTCAACTAATATTCAATATAACTTGCCTTGTAGGTATTTGATTTAATAAATACTATTATAAAATAGTATTGAATTTACACATATTAATATCGAGTAGAAATATTATAAATATCAATTATATCAAATTTATAATAATATTTTTTCGATCAGTTTGCATGCCTCGAATTTGACAGCAACAACGCCCGTTATAAATTTATTGTAACGGTTTATTGTGACCTTGACTGATTCAAATTCAAACTCATGTTTGTTTATTCTAATATCACTCTCCAACTAGTCTAAAGGTGTCTTTCGTTGAGTTTGAAATACGCAGTCTCCACTGCAAATGTGCTTCTTATTTTTATCTCTAAGGCATAATTATGTTATACATCACAATTATATTATATAGGCAGATAAAGAAAAGAAATAACGTTAGATTTCATTTTTATTGTATAACAAACGATAAATGAATAATGCGGATAGCAAATTAGATATAGCTTAGAAGAAGTAAGTAGTAGAAAACTTGGAAACTTGTTGTTGTATATGCGTAGCGTTTCTACTCCATCTTTTCTGCCGATAACCAGTTACCATTAAACCGAGGGAATCGTTGTTGGGGTAGGAAAGCACCTCTGTTTAATCTTTGGCACTACGTTACATACTTTATTGCGTACTACAGTTGATATAACATGTTTTCGTATCTAGAAAGAAATAGAGCGCAGATAGAACAACAATAATTTCGTATGCCACGAAAATCTAGGTCTGCATTATGTCTCATTAATATGAAGCGGAGACATATCGCATACATGTTTCATCAATCAGATCCTATTGACAAATCGAGAGGGAATAAACTAGGCGATTTAAGCGCGATCGAGGGCCGCGACCACGTCTACCAAAATATCGTTGTAACTAGGCCACTCAAGTGCGATGACACCGACGATTTTCGGCGCGACTCGTTCCCACATGGCGCTAAAGAATGAAGAATGTCATTATACATATCTATGTTTAATAGGAAATATTCCGAATTAACGCTTCAATAACTGTATAGTTCAAACTAACGTTGGTAGTACATAAATATACCTAAACGTTCCTGTACGTAAATGTTCACGGCTAGGTATCTCGACTTTAGCTTTATCGCATAATACTCCAATCTTGTAATAGAAATGTACTCGAGTCTAAGAGCCGTGAATATAAAGGTACCTAACCATATACGAAACGAGCGACCTAGTAAAGTAATCACTGGTTATAATAATTAGTCGGAGAAAAGCAACTTTTATAGTTTGAAAAGCATAGATTTGACTTTAGTATTATCTATATTTATTACTAGCTGTGCCCGCGACGTCGTTCGCGTGGAATTTAATAAAAAAGTTATTGTTCAGTTACTGCGCATATGCGCGTGGGCTGCGCGCGGTACTGGACAGCAACATTACCCTATTTTATAATTCTAAAGACCTAAAATGTAAATAGCCTAAGTTATTCCTTATTACATCAGCTATCTACCAGTGAAAGTCCCGTCAAAATCGGTCAAGCCGTTCCAGAGATTAGCCGGAACAAACGGACAGACAGGCAGACAAAAATTAAAAAAAAATATTTTGGTATAGTACCGTGTATACATCAATATGCATTTAGTAAAAAGCGATTATTTTAATATAACAAACAGAAAATCCAATTTTATTTAATAAAGTATAGATAATAAAGCTAAAAGTGCCACGTTTGTTTGACCGCGTTGATCTCTGTGAGTACCAGTCAGTTTTGAAAATTTATTTTTGTATATTGTAGTTAGATCTATAAGAAGTGTTGTAAACTATCAAAAATGAT
>DWME01009576.1:0-10824 GCA_018244795.1 Parelbella ahira ahira | reverse complement strand
GGGCTTAAACGTCACTGGTGAACCGTGGGAGTGTACTACACTCCTCTGCCTACCCCTTCGGGGATTATAGGCGTGATGTTACGTTGTATATCTTATTATTTCTATTTATTCTTTAGAAGATAAGATATAGAATAATATATACAGATAATATATGAATTTATTCCCCAATATACATATTTACACATTAGCACGTATTTCAAACTCTACATTCGATTGATTGGTTCATAATGTACCTGAAATTACCTTAAACAAGAAACTAATAGTTGTGTGTTTATCGACATTCAGCGATCGGTGAACAACGAAAATGGAGATTTTAGAAAATACCACAATCTCATTCCGATTCACTTTCGCCACACCTCATTTGAATACATTTACTTTATTTATCTTCGATGACACTTGTGTCAAGACATAAGATATGATTTTTTAAAAACGTATGTATACAGATTTGCTTTTCATTTTGTTTCCGTTTACAGTGAATTTACAGATAAAAGTGACGAGAATGGGTTAGATTAAGTTATGTTAGGTTGTAAACCGTTATGTTACACTCATATCTTCACGTTATGTCCCTTACAAGTTAGGCAGAGATCACAATTAAGGTTATTCTTGTTCAGGTTAATTTATACCTATATATATATTTAAATAGAATAATGTACTCGTAAAATTTTATCAACATAAGCTCAGCGTTGTAGCTGCGGGCTTAACACAAAAAAACCGATTGCGAATCCAAAGTATTAGTTATCATTGCATTTGATAACGAAGATATGTATCGTCATCACAGTATGCCAATAGCTCAGTGCTTCAAGTCTACTGTCGGTAATCGCAACACTGTCCTGGTTCCATTTGCCCGTCACAATCGCTATTGTTGCTTTGTGTCGGCGCGGTGCTGACAACAGACACTGCTAACGAACATGTAATACGTGTAACCGCCAAATGGTTATATTCTAAGTATTACACGATGAGGCACTTTTTCTAAGAATTATATTACATACAATCTAATCTGCAAGACTAATGAGAAATTGAATTACCTACAACTTAAATTGCTAAGTGGATTATAGGTAGCTAATTATGTCCAAAAACAAACTTCTTGTTGCCTTTTATTTTTTTTTTTAATTTTCCGTAATTGATTTCTTCTATTAAATATGATTCAGACCGATTATAATCCTAACCCTCTCAACCTGAGAGGAGACCCACGTTCCATTAGAGGAATGATAAAAGGCTCGGAAAAAATACTGATTAATTTTTATTACACTTCATTGTTGTAACAATAAGTCAAAAGGTTTCGCCTTTATAGCCGTCTCATTGTCTGTGGTGTCGAGGAGCTGATTGTTTAGTAATAAAATGCTTTTTTATATGCGGTTTCTTTGGTTTATAACTCTACTCGCTTTTATAGCGTCTTTGAATGGTCGTAGTGAGTTTGTAGAGTTCAGAGCTTGGGGGAGATTAGTCTCTGAAGGAATAAAAGAGTATGCAGCCGTTCATTGTTTTTTATGTAGCTTTTTTGTATCTTACAATATTATCTAATAGAAATTTAATGATAGTCTATTCTGACAGTACGTAGTACGAAATTTTGTAAATTAAAAAAGAGCTACTGTTATTCGGTGACGTCACACACTAATTGATAAATTGAATAAATACGTACATGAAGGTAAGCAGTTCATGAAGATCAAATAAAATTTATTGAAGTGTTGTTAATAAAATACTAATAATAATCTGTCAAAAGTAAAATATGTATATCTCAAGAACTTTGCTTTACGTAATAAATTTTTCAATTATACTAGGCTATTACCAGATATTAATATTACCTTGGCACGTTTTCTCCACCATGTAAAATTACTGTAAATACGCGAAGCTGTATACCTAAGCCTTTAGAAAGTTAATAAATAAGTCATACATCATCCGTGACGCCCAACCGTTTATTGACTGCCCTGTTAAGTATGAAATCATGACTGGCCATTGTACCTGCAGTTGTATTTACACTTGTTTGTAAATGATTTGACTTGTTTAAAAATATACGTACCTATGTTGTCAGATATAAGAAATAAATACAATGAGTTAATTTGTGAAAGGTTAAAATCAATGAGTAAATATGATATAGGTAGTTAAACATTTATGTAAGTAAAACTTATCACTAAAAAAATTCTTGATTTAAAATAATTGAAAATAGCAACACAAGTGTCGTTTTATTACGGTGATATTAGACATTTTAATCTACGTGAACATAATAGAGAATAATTGGCGGGAAAACCGTAGTAAAATCATGGCCGCCGTTCTTATTGTTAAAAGGT
Organism: Parelbella ahira ahira; assembly: GCA_018244795.1. Lineage (NCBI taxonomy): Eukaryota > Metazoa > Arthropoda > Insecta > Lepidoptera > Hesperiidae > Parelbella > Parelbella ahira. Next base: position 8,539 of record DWME01009576.1, on the reverse strand, counting down.
TTATCTCACAAATAATATTTTATAAATTATCTAACTGCAAGAATTTATAAGCTTTACGGACACATTCCAGATTTTAATTTTAGTTTTATACGGATTGCGGTATTGGAGACAGGGTCTACTTATCAACTGGATGTCGTGATTGATGTGCTTTCAAATAGAAGTGCAATAAATATTCTTCAATGCTTAAATCTAAATAACTCCGCATTAAAAATAATATTACTACGATACATTAAAGTTAGCTCTGAAACAGATAATGTATGTGGATGTTTGCCATTAGTGTTGCCATTAGCAGTGCTGGGTTATTTAACACCTTTTATGCGATTAGCAACCCTGTCCGAGCAACAAGTGCTGATGTGAAGTGCGAACAGTAATTGACAATGTGTTATAATTTTGAGCATTGAGATTTTTAATGATATCTTTCATCCATCTTTGTATTCCATTCACAATTTATAAATAGAAATACAATGGCAATGAATAATAACATATGGCTGGGGTTTTATTACTGTCACTGATTTTATTATTTTAAATGATAAAAAATAAATAGAAATTGAAAAAATTTAAAATTAAAATTGATAAATGTATTTAAGTCCAATAAACCTGATTTTTTTCAATCGTAATGATTTAGCGTAAGAAAATAACGCATGGTGTATGTAAGAAAATATATTTATAATTGTTTTATAATAATGGTTAACGCCAGGTTCCTTACGGGATACACTGAGAGGATTTAATTATGGATATTAGGTTCATGGTAACTATACCAGAAGTCCGGCATAGTTTGGGTTCAGATTGCTGTATGTTATCGTTCCCAAGACTATTATTATTCATTACCATCATCACATATGCCCGTCCACTACTGGACATAGACCTTTTCGGTAGCACGCTACTGAACTCTATCTTCGCTTTTCGCATCCAATAACTGCCAGCCAGTTTTTTAAATTTTTTTTTTTTTATTTCTGCGCTATCAGACCGGTGCGTTACCAGTGTAAAATTAAGAAAACCTGTTCAGAACGATCGTGTGTGGTACAGCCAGCAGTGAAATTGGAAGTATTCATGGTTTCCCATGTGAACTGGTAGTACATCACTAAAACACGTTTTTCAACTCTTTCATTTACATTCCATTTTCTAATGAGTGCATTTAACGTGTTGTTCGCTCTTTACTTGGTTTACCGGTTTTTCATATAAGGAATATATGTTGGATCCCTATATTGATTGGTTTTATCGACAGGTTTTTAAACTAATACGACAAATTTGACGTGAATCAACCTTCGCATCACGTGGGTTTCTTTAGAACTAGCAACCCACTCGAGCGTATTCCAACGTGGGTAGTAAAAAAAAATTCTTCCTCAACGAATGACAGCCCCGTCGCCTGGTTGGCAACACCATCTGTTAGATAGACTACTGGCATTGACAGATGAAATTCGTGCTTTTTCGCTTAGGTATATTTCTCCTTTCAGATAAATAGTACTGATTTATATTGTCGATTCAAGTCTGGCAACGCGTATAAAACTGTTTTTATGAGTTAACAATACGAATGTGTTTATCCAGTGGGCTGTCGAACTGTTTATTAGGCCGTGGATTAAAAACTACCTAAGATGGGGCAATTTTTTTTTAAATACGATGCATACGAGAAATGTATGTTGAATAAAAGTTGATTATGTATGTATGTACATACATGTGCTATTAATTCGTGTATTTTCTCGTGTTACTAAGGATTCGGTTTACTTTAGTACACTCTATTATAAATGGCACACATATTGGAACATTATTTTGCTGTTTGCTGAAAGTTATTTGAAATGATCGAACCCTCATAATTGTGTAGTATCAAGAAAAAATGCGGAAGAATAGGAATTGTTGGATATACCTAACCATAAGTGATCAAAATCCTCAAAGGCTTTTGATATAAGATAGTATTTATTGAGCAGCGACAAAAAGTAGATTTACGGAATATTTGATACAACGTTCAGTATGTTCGTCTTCTGGCGGTTTCGGGTTCGATTTAAGGCTGGAGAGATATTTAAATAAATATACAGATATCTATTATGAGCCAAGTTTCTGTGTAGTTATTAGTACAATGACCTGCAGTAAATTTCTGACGTTTCAGCGCTATAAGCTTCGTTTGTTGAACTTAAAATATATAGGTACCTACAAAAAGCTGCTACTTATGAATCGCAAAGTTCATTAATTCATTGGCATATTTATACGAATGGTAGTGCAAATCACGTTTATTGTAATCAAATTGCTAATGTTTAGCGGATTCGAATACAGCTTTAAAATGCTAATCAGCATTGTACACGTTTTCGATAAATTTTATTCATAATAAAGTTCAATGTCCGTTTCGTCGCAATACCGTTATCTAATACCAGTACACCACATGCTCAAGTCGCAAGGTCGTAATCTATTAATTACCCATCGGATGTATCGAATATCGATCGCGAATATAATCTATGTTACCAAAATCAAACATTACCGTAACAGCCAGACGTACCGACGTAACCCGACATACGTGAGCACGCGATACAATCGACGCGGTACGCATTCGCGCGCCAACTGACGCTACGGCTGCGCGTCTAGTACCATCCGGGTCATATCGTCTTCCAATTTCGAATTTAAATTTTTTTTTAACAAAGTTCTGATATGCCGTTAACAATCAGCCTCGAACATGTTTATTGTGACACGTGACTTTTTAAAAGTGTTGTGATTTTGTGTGTTGATAAGGATTACTATTTTACCGGTAAGTGTTTGTTTATGTTTTGACTTTTTCGTTGCGAATAGAAAGTACTAAGAATTATAGCCAATATTTGTAAGATAATTGATTGTTAGTCACGACGAACATGATTCAGAGAAGATATAAGGGTCATAAGTTTAAATAGACATTTCTACTTTTTAGGTTACAGTGGTTTTTATTTATAATAAATTTATTTTTGAATACTAATTCAGTTATATTTAAACAAATCTTATTACTGAACAACTGTTGCTTCTAAATTTAAAGAATCCACAGCAAGTAACTTCAAAAAAAACTTTCCTTTTAAGTTGTGTCTAAATTTGGAACAGAATATGTAATACGGTTATATGATTTCGGTTAGCTTTTAAACTTGAAGATTAATTTTAAGAGATTATTTTAAGATATTTTTTACTTCTTATTGCTATGTTGTTTGAATATCCCAGTTTTATCGAGCGTTTAAAAACTAAAATTTTGCAATCAGTTAAGCACTTGCGTGTTCTAATTGACGTGTATATCTACATATTTTTAAATATTAAGTTATCTGTGAAAATACTTTTTTCCAAAGGAATCATACTTCTTAATTCAAGGAATGTAACGTCCTAATAAAAAAATAAACTCATCGGTACACACAAGTATCTTTTATTTCAGATTATTTGAATTTGCAACACATTTTATAGTATGGTGTCGCTAACGTTCCAAATTTGAAGACAACTATATTTTTGCTTCTTATTGCTATATTATTTGAGGGCTTTTATCAAGCTTACAGCGACTGTATTTTTCGTAATCAGTTTAAGAGTTATGTATGTATGTATGTGCTAATCGTCGTTGACATCACTACTGTCGCAATATGTTCGATCATTAGGTATTGATGAAATTGTTACAAGTATTTACAAGCTTCACTAACAGCTTTTGGAATCGTTTTGAATTGTCTTTATAAAAAATTTTTAATATTTGTTTTATACGTGGCCTGTATTTATTAACATATAAATAAATGTTATTGAAAGGTACAATAATAAGTTAAACACTACTAAAGGATATAAATTTCTGTGTGTTTCTACTCTCTGTATCTCTGTTGAGAGTATTGTCTACTGGATTAAGAAATATTGACATTGTCCATTTAAAGTTAGTAAGTAGACTTGTTATTCTTAACATTGGTATAAGTAGATGCATTACTATCCTATGATACTATGTACAAACAATTATTTTTAGGACACCTTGTATGATTTTGAAAACAGATATGGTAATTTTGTTTCAGCTCGCGATCTTCTTATAGAACGTTCTAGAACACCTTTTGTTCCTTCTACCGCTATTTCGCAGCAATTTTTTTTGTTCGCTGCTACATCTTCGGTCCTGATGGTTGTCATCATCATGATCATCATTAACCGAAAATCGCTCCACTGATGAATATGGTTTTACTCCCAAAATAAGAGGAGTTAATTGTGTGGTCTGCCACGCTCAGCTAGTGGTTGACACGCAGATGGGCAGATTTCATAAGCCTCAGAGAACATTCTAGAACAGTCTAAGGTGTGCGGGTTTCTTCAAGATGTTTTCTTTAACCGGCAAGCGATATTTAAGCAGATTGCTGCTAGTTCTTCGTTCTCGGTAGAATGAATACTTTATGCTACTTCAATATTCTATAATAAACATGTCTAATGTCTATAACATGTTTAAGTTTTCACATTAGCCGTTTTTCTCGACTTTCCATTTTATATCATTAAACGTGATCGCACAAGAAGTATATAATTTTTCAATGATCATTATAACACCATATCATTAGAAGGCATTCAGAAAATTTTACGATAGCCGAGACAATTGTTTTAGAGATCTTGGTATTATTAATAATTTCTATTGAATTATCTATAAACAATGTGAATAAAATTTTAAACTTTAATCTACATATATTCATAATTTTTCTTGTAATTCGTATTATGTCTTTTCATGTTTTTCTACTGCAAGCAGTATTGCAAATTAAATGAATATTTGTAATGTTACGTAGTGGAATTATATATAATTGCGGGCTAATATCTACAAGATAGATATCTGTACTAGACAATCTACTTATGAAAAAAACATGAGAAAAAGTTATGTTGAGGAGGAAACAGACTACTCAGAAGTTGTTTAAGTTTTGGAAGCGAGTAAATTGTATATAATAATTTATTCAAATAAAAAAAAAACTGCGATATATGTGTACATTATTTTATTATGTGATGAAAGAAGTATATTACAACTTATTTCCGTGTCTCGGTATCAGTACATTCTACATAAAATTATTATTTCTTCTTATGTAGTTGAAATATTTCTACGATAACAGATTTAGTGATCAAATCTTCTTCTTTTCAACGTGTGTTCTTAGTAACACAATTCGTCTTTTAAGCAAATCGACCGTTAAAGGTCTTATTATATTAGGAGTTTTATTTAAGCCGGGGAACTTTTGTGCACTTAGAAATTAGTGAAAAAACGTACAGCATCCTATTACTACCTGTATATTAGTGTACAGTCTAGAAAAAAAGTATGATGCAGGTACTCTGTTAGACATTTAAATTAGGTGTTCACAGTTAACTAAGCGTGCGATGGTGGCGCCCTCAACTTTTATTTTGACTAAGCATACGATGGTGTGCCCTCAACTTTTATTTATACTATTTTATTTCAAACTATGTAATAATGATCAGATAAGATTCTTACGTATCGTTACGTGTACAGATTGACGCAACTAATTAGTTGTTAACGCGTTATATGCATGTGCTCTAATTGAACTGTTATGCATTTTTCGTGGTTTTATAAAGTATATATGTAAGAATAAAAATAAACAATTAATTGTGATTATTAATTGTTACTGTTATTGGGGATCTAGAAGTCTCCGAAACCGGAAGTATATGAAAAGAATGATGAATATGGAAGAAAAACTGCATGTTTTCGAGAATCGAGAAATTTGGCACACCGTGCTCGCTGCCCTGTAAGGTGTAATAATATGTATGAGTAGACATATATAAGAATAGGTGTAGTCAAGTACTCCTAGTAGGGCGTGTTTATAGATATTTCTTTCTACATATTAATTTCTTGGCAGTTTTATAATTTTTTGTTAATATAATTTTTTAGCGTCATTACAACCATCAATCACACTTATGCGTGTATTAAAGGTGTTTTTGACTCGGCTTTGTTTCCCCAATTTTCGTCTCTACAATTTGATTGAAGTACGTACGTTTAGGTCGGCTTCTTCCGACTCTATTTTATAACAGTCTGACTAATTTGGAGAATGTTAGTTACAAAACGATTTGACAGTACATTAAGTTGTAATATGCGATCTCTCTTTTAAATAAAACATGTTGACCGCCTCGTTGGTCGAGTGCTTGCAAATCGCGACTGCTCATGGAGAGGTCCCGGGTTCAAATCCCGGTTCGGGTACTATTGGAGTTTTCTAAGTTACATCTTGTAGTAGACATTTCTAATAGTGGCTCGGTATCTGGATTTGTGACCAGTGCACGGCAGTACCCTCCCCACCTTTTCCATAGTGGGACGTCAACGTAACTAATGAAATGCGTGTACTACACTTCTCTGCCTACTCTTTCGGGGTATACAGGCGTAACGCTTAGATATTGTTAATCCAAGTTTTAACACCTGATGCAAGGAGGTATATCTCCATGTACATCTCGGTATAAATGTATCTCCGTTGCTTAACTGTTCATAAACGTTTACGAACGCGCGCACCGCGTGCGATCATAATGTTGAGATAAGGTGTTATGCCGTTTTAAAGGCTGATATATGTATGTACACACTTACATTGTGTAATACGGAATAATAATAAAATGTAGAGTTTTTCCCGCGGATCATATAACGTAACATCTCGCCTCTAGTTCCCATAAGGGTATGTAGAGGAGTATAGTACATTCCAAAGTTTCACGAGTCACGTTTACGTCTCGGCATGGAATAAGGACTGAGCCTGTTGCCGTGCACCGGGCGCAAATCCAAATACGGAGCTACCATTAAAAATATCAAGATATAAAAATCCAAAAGTACTCGACTCGACTCGGGGAACGAACCGAGTACCTACCTCGATCGGTAATCGCGTTTGCAACCACTCGACCAATGAGGCAGATAGAGTTTCTTTTGCATGTATGTAGGTACATACATATTATTCATGATACTGCTCTACATACGGTCTAACGCGCTGAACAGAGCCGTAATAAATTCATTACGATTAATAAGTCTTACACTTACATATAAATAAACGATACATATAATTTTGCTTCAAATTTATTACTATTATATCATCACGCCAGATCGTACCATATATACTACCTTACGATCGTTATTTTGTTTTATTTATTCTTTATTGTAACTCTATAATCTGGGTAACCTGAATATAAGGCGGACTTAATGCCTGGTGACATTCTCTACCAGTCAACCTTTGATGGTGGTTATACATTGGAGGTAAAATGAAGCAGATCTGTTCAGATCCGTGCAGGTCTCCGCAGGTTTCCGTACTGGGTCTTGGTGTTAAACAATTCATTAATATACATATGTATATATTCACATTCGTTTATCTGTTGTCTGGTTAGAATAGTAAAGGCCCCAACTACTTGGTATCATATGTCTTTGTGTGTATATCCCAAGACGTTTATTTGAATTGTGGCTCCGCCCGCGTTATTGTTCGCATGTGTTTATTGCATTTAATGAAGTTCAATTTTTTGTACGGAGCCCTTGAAAACTTTTTCTAAAATAAAATTTTTTAAGTCAATCCGCTAACAGGGGCCAGTGAAAGCCCCGTCGAAATCGGTTTCGGAAACAGACAGACAGATAGACGTACAGAAAAAAAAACATATTTGTCTTTTCGATATAATAACCGTATATATTTTCACATGCGCACATTAACAAGGTAGTATTTTGATATTGCAAATAGACACGACAATTTTATTTATACCTAAATACATATGTATAGATAGACAAAACAACGTAGACCTGCACCTACAAGGCGTTATCAACACCTTAAATAAACATTTTCTAATCAATAGAAACTACGAATGCATCGCAATTAATTGCAGCTGTTTCAACTTCATTAATACAGTTTTACGAGTGAAAGAGATACGAATTCGAATCTGATTATGCATCGTTTCGGCTAGCATAATATGAAAAGTTTCTAAAACAATCCCACTTTCTTTGCTCTGGTAAGCAACTGGCAGTGAGTTGGACAGTGAAGGTAAGAAAGAGATGAGAAGACTTATTTAATGCACACATTTGAGAATATCAAGTAACTTTGAGTAATTTTCTAGTATCTTCATGAGAGTTAAAATACGTTCGCCAGATGTGTGAGTCGCAAGATGTAAAGTTGATTTGTAGGAAATATTGTTGGGAGTCAGGTTGCAGATTCGTTGCTCTAGTTGTTGTACGCACGACTGTTGACCAGCAGTTCCTGGATTTGATCCCCTCGTTAAGCAATGTTTTTTCTAACTTCTGCCTTAAAATTCATATTTATAGTACAGAGTGTGGATTTAAGCCCAGGGTAAGAAATAAATGCAGTGATAGCCTAATGCTGGATTCAAATCCATGGCACGCACCTCTTAACAAAAGTGCGTTTTTATTTTAAATATCACTTGCTAAAGGTAAAGGAAAACAACGTGAGGAAACCTGCACACCTTCGAATTTATAAAAAAAAATATTCTAAGGTGTGTGAACTCTGCCAATCCGCAGCGTGGACGACTATGGCCGAAACGTGACGGGAGACTCATATTCCAGCAGTGGAATTACAAATGGCTCGATTAATTTTTAAAATAGTAAGTGAGGCATTTTCCGCTACTCTACTTAATCTAAGCACGAAGTCGC
>DWME01009575.1:0-10825 GCA_018244795.1 Parelbella ahira ahira | reverse complement strand
ATGATATACAGAGTTTTCCTTCCCTGAGTATATGTAGGTATTACACTTGTACATACTCTCGCTTATAATATCTCGGCAACCGCCGCGTGTCGTCGTGCACTATCTGTAGTAGTTTGCTCACCTTGATTTTTACGGTTCAATTCTATCATTATGTTCACAAAAAACTACACAGAACAATAAAGTGGTTGGTACATTAAGCTAATGTAAAAAAGCGTTTGCTTCGAGTTTCTCCTACAAATTGCCATATGTACCTATATTGTTGAAGAAAAATGCATTATTCTAGTTCTGTATTACTGGTTTGTCGCAAAGACGAAGAGACGTGATACCACAATTACTAAAAAAAGATAACTGTGTTAAAAGTTATGTGGGCAGTTCCAGCTATTATTTTTATTCAGCCTTAATAAAAAAATTTGGTCCCCGAATTGACTTCTTGTGATTAACTGTGTGAACACTGAAACTGTCTACAGTGGAGACAACAACCCGTGTATGAAAGCGAACTGTAAAATATTTAACGCCATGTTGCCTCAAAAAAACTTTTTAGTACGTCTTTCGTTCTATTGGCTTTGTCGGCTCCATTAAGTGAGGCAAAAGTGAAAATCTCCACCAGGCTTGAAACTACATAGTAGAGTTTAGCTATTAAAAACCGAGTTTTTTGAGTTTAGAGAGCGAGAGTCATTGGTACTTGTCCTTAGCCTGCCCTTTACCAAACCATTTAACTAGTATATTTAGAGATTTGACAATATATGTACCTATAAGGAAACGGCAAAATAGTCTCCATTGATAGCGATATAATTATTGCATTATAAGCTGAACAAAATTTAATTTATTAAAAGTGATAATAATATCGGTTTATATCGGTTACAAAATAAAATACAAGTTAAATAACTTTACTAATGTTAAACTAGAATACCGGTGTCCGAGTTCGGAAATCACGGCAGCTACAAGTGTTACCTCAGAGCTGGTAACGGTTACGGCGCGTGAGGTAACAAGAGCAGCGGCCTGGGCTCGCGCGGCCAGTTGCTATTTTCATGAGAACTACCTATGTAATTGATATGAGGGCATAAGTAAAAAGCGGCCGTCACAAGAATATAATGTGTCAATATATGTGTGAATATATGTGTGAATATATGTGTGTGTGTGTGAATGTTAATATTGTAACATTAACCAGAAATCGTTCACGATTTACATGTAATAAAATAATTATAATAACAATAATTATTATTTCGTCATGTTAGGTCAGTTACGATGTAGACAAATATGTAGTAAAAATAGCCAAATATCTAATATAGTCAATAAAGATAAATATGAAACTTTAAAGAAAAGAAACATATCAAGAGTCATAATTTTGATTTTTCCCAAGCCAATAATCGATCCAATTTCCGATATACCGCAACTATCTTGTATTTCTCATGGTGAATATTACTATATGATTACCTACTAAGTATGTGGAAATCTGAGAGCAGTAGTTTATATCGCCCCACTATTCGAAGGTTTGGGTCTCGAACCTCTTGTACATATGAGTATCTCGTATTTTATTGAGTTATTTTTATAACTTGCTAACAAAATGGTTGACTTTGGCCTTAACCCTTTACTGTCATTTACACTCTCTTCAGTAAGATTATACCCGCATGCAACAATGAAACGGTTATATTGAAGTGATGGTGATGGAAAATTCGCGTTTCCGAAGCACCCATTAAGAGATAAGACATAATTACCTTCGCCATGTTACAACTTCTAAACACTGAGATTGTGATCGCAAGATGACCGTAGTTAAGTACTAGGTTAGTTAACCATTGCGTTTTAAGTTGGTTACTATCGGCGTAAAGTGTTACACTAAATTGGAAATGTCTAAGTAATTACAGGTAATTTTGGTGCAATTGTTAAACCAAGTGTCTAATATTACCTAAGTAAGGAAATGATTGAAACTTGTTTAAGAAAGTGTGACGGCAAATATCCCAGTGAAGATACGGTCATGCGTGTGACGTAAGGACGGCTGGGAGATTTGAGTTTGACGTTTTGGATATTCTCCAAATTTTAGTGAGCCGCTGATGAGTGGTGAAGCCACTAGAAACCTGTCTGTTAAGCTAGTGTTGTGGGAGTTTAAATTTATATGTGGTATTCTGGTTACCGTAGTAGGTACAGGCTCTGCTTACATTGAGATCAGCTGATCATGTATAAGTTGTTTCAGGATATTATTAAAAAAAAACGTAATATCACACCTGTAATCCCCGAAGGGGTAGGCAGAGGGGTGTACTACATTTTCACGTTTCACCAGTTACGTTTAAGTCCCATGGTATAGGTGGTGTGTAGCCTATTGCCATACACCGGGCAATAGAAATATCCAATAGTACCCGACTCGGGATTTAAACCCAGGACCTCCCGATCGGCAGTCGCGCTTGCGACCGCTTGACCAACTATGCAGTCCATTATTACAATTATTAATAGGACAAAAGCAGTATGGTAAAGAGATTTATCATACTTATAAACACTATAAACTGTCCAACATCTAATAGGAACTTTCTTTGACGGCAAAAATATTATATTATATGTGGTGTCAGCAATTCCGTATTGACACCTTGCGAACTGTCTCTACTGGAACACATACATATGTATATTTTCCGTTAACGTTGCAAATTTCAAAACGATGTGGCAACACAGTATATCTCGTATATCCGCTCTCAATAGCTCACCAAAAACATAATGGCCGGTTGATGCCGACATAACGCAGTTGCAAAACGACACATTAAACAAATGAACGGAAACTTTTTTAATTACAAACTGGACGCCTGCAGTCGTATGTCTATATTGCATCTATGAAGTTCCTGAAGCCATACATATTTTTTTAATGGCATTAGTTAAATAACTACTTGGCTCAACGGTCATGTGGATAGCAAACTTCTCTGCTGAAGCGGGAGGAGAGAAAAGGGGATGCAGGTGACGAGGTTCGTCTGGGTGTTGTGTTTTTTCGAAATGAGAAATACTGTAATATGATATGATGAAAGTGAGTAGTTTTTTTTATTGCTGGATATAAAATTATCGTCACATGTGATCATGCCTGTATTTTCTTTAAAGAATTTCTCGTCACCATTACGTTATACGTCTCAAGGAATACGGAGTTAGCTTAATTATTGTCTGCATGTAATTAGAAATATACTTACGTAGTTTATGAGTTGCCTGATTAGTGCAGGCTCGTCCTGATCACCGCTGGCTGTTGAAATACTCCCAAAATATTATTATTTTATAGTTCAGGCTAAACAAAACTGTTCTCTTCATATATGCCCGCTGAAAAATAATTGAGCTTCAATGCAAAATTTATTTATTTAATTAAAATGTTTATACTGAATTTATTATTCATTGTAAATGAATTCAAAAGTAGTAAATTCTTTTATTTCATATCGTGCGAAGGATATCAAACACAAACTGCAATTGCAGGTGAACGTTGTGTAACCATGCGTTCTCATATCTAGCAGGCACAATCTGACACTGACCAACATCGTACAGATGTAGTCGGTACGATTTGTTTAATTGTTTAACGGTAACGGTTAATGCTACGACCAAGTACACGTAGAAGTGAATGCGATTTCAAAACATTTCAATGTTTTTAATGTTGAGGTCACAAATAAATATTCGAACTTTAAAAATTAAAATGATCTTATTTTCTAACGCCCCTGACATGTGTATCAAACTTTACGAAGTTTTACAATTAAATATCACTAATTATCACGTGATAATTATTACGGGGAAAGAAAACATTGTAAGGAAACTAGCACGCTTTAGAGCTGTCCATGTTTTGTAGGGCGTGTGTTCACTGCAAACATGTATTTATTTAAGGTAGTAGTTAAAATATAATAAAAAAGTCTAGTTATTATTACATTCTCGTGCCAGATTTTTTACCGGGTAGGCAGAAGGCATGAAGTGTCAAATTATAAATATTTCTATCCTATAGACCTGACGTTCTTTTACGTTTACCACTGTTTTCATATATAAAAATCTTAATTAGACGATTATTAAATAAATTTATAAATTGTTTTATCATTTAGGAACACGTTTGGTACAGTGTTTATTTTAGAATATGCAATGTATGTCACAGCAATTATAATAGTTTAATCGTTAATTTATAACAGAGACAACTTTTTTTTTCTCTTTTATTCCTATTGATTTATGAAAGTTTTGTGTCTATTTTGAAGATGGCTGTAGTTTATTAAAGTTGCCATCAACAACAATTGTAGTGTGCAATCTACATTGTTGTCTATGACAACTAATTGTTAATGGGTCAACAGACTTTTTTATACTTTATTGTGCAAGGTCCAGTAGCTTCTCAATCTCGGAGAACATAATATTATTGTGTTTCTTTGGAGTGACGTCAACAAGATGTGGAATTATGCTGCTATATCGGTGTTGCCGTTTTTATATAAATGTCTGCAAGGATATAAATGCTGGTAAAAACGACCCCAGAAGTGCTAACTTTAAAAAAATCCTGTTATAACGAAAAAGAGAAAGATAGAATTACTTTAAATGTTTTCGAAAATGTACCGCAAGATGTATCATAATATGTAATATTTGTTCATTACATTAACACTAGTTCCTAACCGGCATCGAACCTAAAGTAGTGCGTAGCAGTTATAGCACTAGTGTGCGCGACTGTACTATACGCAACTCAAGTATCGTAATAGATACATTACGAACGTTCAAAGTCAGGGCTCAAGGTCATGTTAAAGTAGTATTGAAGCAAAGCAAAATGGCGTCATTAGCTGAGCAATGTCGATAACGGTTAAAAATAGTTCGCGATTTCCATGATGTAACGGCTATAGCTATACTATATAGTTGAATAGTTAGTATTGCTTTTATTGAATTGATATCAGCAGCGACACAAGGTATAATAAAATATTAAATCTCTTGTCAAAAGATAATAATTTAAAAGTAACTGATATCACAAAGAAATTACTCGTAGTTTACAAACATGTTTCATTTTTAATCAGAGCATCATCGGTACTGTGGAATTTGAGGGAGTTCATTCAACAATATAACATATAAGTGTAACAAAGTCACTTTGTATCTGTAAGCAATTTATCATAACAGTGGCATAAAGTTGCCTTCTATCAGATGGTCTATTGACTTTAAGAAAGCAGCTGAACGCAGTGACTTTGATTAGGGGAGGTCTATGTCCAACATGTACTTCTAAAGGCTGATAGATATTGTACAGCTTATTCTCAAAATACCGCATCTTTTACCTCCAAACTTTTGGGGGGATACGTCATCAATCCTTTTATCTTTACTGTTTAGGGCACGACTTTCATGTCATCTGATAATGACAAGTGTTAAGGCCATAGTCCGTCACGGGCTCAGTATACGGGTAGGCAGTCGTAATAAAGTTATTATTTTTATATCGTAAACGTAACTGGAACATTAGGTGGCTGTTGCGACACGCGAATACAAGGTTGAATAGAAAAAAGTTTTAGTGTAACGAATCGAATAGCACAACACAAGTAACAAAACTAATAACCTTAAATTGAAGCGAAAGGAGGGGGGTACGTTAATCTAGATTTGTAATTGCGTGAACACGTGTATATTTAGTGTATTGATATACAAATACATCCCATAGAATATGTAGAATCATTGTCGGGATAAAGGATACACTCCCCGACTCTATGCACGGATACCAGGGTGTCTTAAAAGGCGACTAAACCAGGCGACTAAAACTAAAGGGTATGACCACATGTTCTGCCCGCATACGGGTAGCAGTGCAGGCGGCACAAGAAGCCGTGCGCTGCCATCCCCAACCTGCATATCCAGCATGAAGATTATGGACAAAAACCCTACAGGGGGAAGTCTACGTCCAGCATTGAACTTTGATAGGCTGATGTTGATGACAATGAAGAATTCGAGACTTCGTGTAACTGCCGTCAAATTAAAATTAGAGAAACTCAATAACCTTTCGACCTGGGGGTCACGGAAACATTGTTTGAGTAAACGTTTTTAAAAATGGTTTTCTGTATGATAAGAAGTATGTCATCATGAATAAAAGTAAGGAAATTATTATTTCCCAATCCTAATTTAAATAAAAAACATTTTATATGATAAGAGTTAATAAATAATAAGTACTAATCTAGTATTACTGTTGCGTTTTTGTTCAAGTACATAAATTTCTGTCTATATTCAAATTTTCCAATTTGTATTTTTCATTTTGCAATTTCACACATAAACGTCAATTTAGGTAGTATATCTTTCATGAAACTTATAAATATAATCTATATACTTTTTGTTCACTACTAACCATTCTGTACTTTGATTTTAATTGACTCTTTCGTAACACAGAAATATAATTACTGTGGACTTGCTCATTCGCTTCAAAAATACTTTCTTAAGTTTTCAATGACAATATGTTTTTAATAGCTACTCTAAATATTAACGCATGTTCGAGCTATTGAACCGCGGTGCTGTGTCGTAACTTTAGTATATTTGCAGATGTTTTAATCATGCTATATACATACATGGGTACTAAACCAATCAAGAATAATAATAGTAAGGAGGCGTCCATTAATTATGTGAGGCGTTCAAGGGTGAAAGGGGGCTAAAGCTAAATCTCATTTCATTTTACTTTGGGGAGAGGGGGGTGTCGGCAAATATCACGTATTATTTATTTATCACAAGAAACAGAGTAAAATTGCTAGAAAATAGTATTTAATTTGATTTAACGATTTAAGTATTTTATTGTTTACATTTCACTGTAGTTCTAGTCTTCTTACTCAAGCATTTTTTTTATAGAATAAATCCGATACATTAACGAGATACATGTATTTTGAAAAATTTATTAATAGACGCTCCCTAAGTCTTTTCATTCTGAGAGTAGAGTCGGATTCAACGGTGGAACGATAAAAGTATTCATGATTATGAAAATTATAATTATATTTCGTAATTATTATTACATTGTCTAGATAAAAAGCTTTAAATAAAGATATTTATAGCTTGAAAATGTTAATATAAATATTTGTAACTTTCGTCAGCCAGCAATCCAACGCTAATCCAACATCATCTTACAATGAGATGAATATTCTTGCAGGAGCTCTAAACGGTGATTAAAATTTAGTAACGTGAAAATATCATGAGTGTTCGTGAGAGATATGTTTTCATTGCTAACGCAACGCTGGTATTTGTTCTTTTGCTGTGAAACCAATACAAACAGTGCTGTTGAATGTTCATTAACCGAATTACCTAAAACTTTTAGCGCTGGTCAATATTTCTTTTATATTTCACACAAGAACCCTTGACATCGTTAGCGTCACACGATATTAATCGCTCACGTAAAAAAAACCGCATAGTACATTCTCAACTTTTGAGTTCGCTTTAACTTAACAAGTCATACAAACAGGGCCGGATTTGGAAGTCTGGAGGCTCTGGGGCAATGAAGGAGTGGAGGCCCTGTATGTATTGTCAGCAAATAGAATTATTTTTATTGTGGTGCCTACTCTCCTGCGCAGGCCCCAGGACAGTAGCCCTGTTTGCCCTCTCCTAAATTCGGCCTTGCATACACATTCTCTGATATTGAATACTGGCCGTTTTCGATAAGTTTTTTCTTTATTTACATGCATGACCGATTACCATAAATAATTGTTCGTGCGAACGTACATTGCATCGTATCATAATAACGTTGCTATTAAAATTATTGTTTACGTTTTTTATTTCAAGGTTGTTCTTAAACGGACCTTTTAATCTTCAGTAATACGACGCTCACATTTCGGAGAGGTTTTCGATACTGCTATGTGTGATCCAACACCATGCGCATAGATATGGGCATGACTGTGAAGGGTTCTTTTGGTATTTCGTGGAGTCATTGTAAAATCAAGGTTTCAATTCCACTGCTAGGATTTCCATTTCTATCGAGAGCTGGTAATATCAGTGCATTAGATTGTGCTAGGACAGAAGTAGTATAAGATAAAGAAGGTAGTGTACTTAAACCACCTGGCCAGGTACTTATCCACTGATAGTGACCGACTATATATTTGAAACGTAACACAACGCCTGTATGTCCCGAATAAGTAGGAAGGGGAGTGTAGTGCACTCCTACGTTTCACCAGTTACGTTTACATCCTATTGTCATACACCAGGCTTAAATCCAGACTCCGAGCCACTACTAAAAATTATATATTGTACTAAATATTTGAACTGCAAAAGTTATCTAACCCTTGGTTGGAAGGTGAAAATAGAATGCATGAGTTACAAAATCATGTATTCTTTGCTATTGATACGCAAATAGGCGTGATGTGTGAGTCCTTAGTACCAGCTTGCTCGCAGTAATGGATAAGCGTATAGACACGTGTCCGAGATTGCAGCCTTCGGCGACGATTGTTGGTTTTCGCCTTTGTTGAGGCTGTTCACACCCGATCGCAAACAAACACGGACAGGGTTAAAATAAAATGTACATGACATTAATATGTAACAATATTTAAGTCATGTGATTCTTTTCTTTATATCTGTAGATAATTAAGCTTTTTATCGTTCCACTGTTGGGCACGTGTCTCAGAATGTAAGTATATTGGTATAAGTATATTTAAATGAACGTCGTTCAATTCGCTTACGATTACTGTCAGTAAATATTTAATATAGGTAGGTATATAATTTATACAGAAATGACACAATAATATAGAACAAATTTATCCAACCAGACGCAATTCTAAATAGAGGGTATTACGTTGCGTTTATTTAGATTCAAATATTGATTAATTTTGTACCGAAATTAAAGCTGTTCCGAGAAAATCAAATAGGTATACCAAATTTCATGCAGAATTTACATCATGTATAATATATGTACATAAATATACTAATAGGACCGGTATTTGAATACGATGTTTAAGTTAGTATGCGGTGTTTCGGATGTTGGATAACCATAAAACAATATTGACTCGCGCGCTTGAGTCTGCAGTCTTTGGCAATGAGACCTGTGCTTGCTTGTAGATCTTCGCGAAGGCTTTTTCACACTTCGATGCAAACAGATGTAGAGTTACATTTTACAATTGGAATATAATTATCAGGTTACAATGTAATGTAATAAATAAATATTAGTTTATATTTCCTAAGCCATGTTCTTGGCATGCCTTAAATATTTTTACGATGACCGGTATTAGAATCTCTATGTGTGTTTATGGTTGTATTAGCTTACCCGCAGTGTTCAAAGATGCTTTAAACCAATCAAACTCTGTTGGATCTAAGGCTTCGTCTGCTCCAGCTTCCGCGTTTGAGATTTAAAGTTCTTTAGCACAGGCATGTTTTTTCTTCCGTGCACCTCTAGCGCTTGTTCCTGTTATTGTGTGAGTATAGCTGAATAGTTTCTTTAAGAGTCCCAGTTCTGTCTGTGGAGTTTTATCAAAAGCCTTGCTGCTTATGGGATTGTAAAGGTCTTGTTCGTTAATTAATTTTACTGGGTAGGTACTTACAGCTTTTCGGCCTTCCTTAATTCGTAATTGTATTCATGCGGGGCTTTTTCGTATGGTTCTTTTTTTTAATTTCAGCCAATTTTAATCATTTACGGGTTTAGTTCCGTAAACTCTTAGATTTCGAGTCCTATCAACTTTTCTTGTATTAAGTGGATAGTTTTCTTCTTAAGCAATACATGTGCCGTTGTGGAGAATGGTCATGGCCTTTATAGTTCGATAGATATTTTTCTCCTTCATTGCCGGCCACGCATTGGCAGTTCCTCTGGTGTTGCACATTTTCTTAAGCGACTGTGACTACTTACCGTCAAATGGCTCTTTTGCTTGCTAGGTAAAATAAAAAAAAGAGTTTTGTAACCCGTTAGGTATTTGGGCCAATCGGTGACGTTTAGACTTCTAAAAATCTTAGGACTAATTTCATAAACTAGCATGGACTTGGAGTTGTCTTTATCGAGTTTCCAGTTGCCGACTCATTGTGATAGATATTACGAGCAAATTTTAATAATAATATTATGTGATATAATATTCGTATTGTTACATTCATAAACAGTGTATATTGCAAGCATGTAACTATCGTGACGGTAGGTAGTTGACGATATTGTAATTATTATAACTCACTGTACATTCACGTAACCGTTTCCAATCAAACATTTTTTATTCGTAACGTGTAAAAAACAAAGTTACGCTATAGACTGGCGATGATCTATGAAGCTATGCAATAATTTCGAGGCGCTTAGGTACGCTTCAAGTAGGCCACCGCAAATACACAATTTAACGCAGTCTTAACACTGATTATACACCGCACGCAAATAATCCGTAACTAGAAGTCAATTATTCTTCGAATAAGTATAGGTTACAAGGCGATTTGGCAATTGCATCAAACATATTTACGGTCGAACGTTCTAGAAAATAGACGGCTCTCTCGGGAATAATGATTTATCTAAGATATGCAACGATTATTCGGATCTTTTGTTTGAAATGTTTCATAGCTTGAAACATCTTAAATGACAATTGAAAGAATATTGTTCATTTAATGCAAACCATCTCTTCTAAAGCAAAAGTAGATATGCAGCGATCGTTTATATAATTATGGTTCTTATTTGCAAACCATAAAAAGGTACATGAAGATTTGTGATTAATGGGTAAACAAAGGCGGGCTTACAGCTACGAAACCGACATGAAAAGAAAATTAATTTAGCAACAGACACAGGAATGTAAAACATGTCATCATCATCCGCACCGTTTTCGGTGACGACGACCTCGTGCATGTCAACTAGACTCCGGTGCTGTCATACTGGCTTTATGGTAAGCTCTTATGTCACTTGCAAAGCCGAATTTAGTTTTAAAATTACGCCTACAAGAAGCGCAATAGAGCTGACCAGCATCATCGTATGTGT
>DWME01009574.1:0-10826 GCA_018244795.1 Parelbella ahira ahira | reverse complement strand
GGACTTAAACATAACTGGTGAAACGTGGAGGTGTATTACACCCCTCTGCCGACCCTTTAGGGGATTATAGGCGTAATGTTACGTTTTCGATTTTATTTTTCAGGACGAAACAATAGTAATGCTTGTGACTTCATAACATTAGTAAATAAATGTATTCATAATGAAGATTACCCAGTAATAGTATCTACCAATTGTGGTTTGGATATCAGACTTCATGGGAGTAGTTCAAATCCTGGCCTTGCAAATCTCTTTACGTTTTTAAGATTAAATATTACTTGCTATATTAAAATAAACTGTGGCTATAACCTTTCTCGTTCAGAAAGAAAACTCACTGGTTTACTTGGACATGTCTAACAACACAATTATCTAGTAGTTGATCACGATAATATAGATGAATTTACGTTCTGAGGAAAGAAAGTACCGGGTAGGATAGAACAAACAAAACCAGAAATCAATAGATTCTCTCATTGGTAATAATATTTAATAAAATAAATTCAAGTTGAAATTCATATAGAGTAGGTACATATAGTAACAGGTATTCTCACAGTGAATGACATTAAACAAGACAATGAATTCAATTTTATAACGTAAATAAAACACATAATTATATTAACTTAAGCGCGAACCATTTGCTCAAGTAGAATGAAACTTCACATAGAAAAACACACCGACCGGCGAACCTTCTGTCCTTCATCAAGAAAACTACATATAATCATAACCATAAGTCATGAGCATCCTGAGCGTACGTTCCATTAATAATGTAGGGTGACAACGGCGCAGGTGGCGCCGGGACGCGCCACGATAAACGTCCCAATGCATAATTGAAGGCGTGCCATCGCGCTTACGTGACTCCTGCTAAATCTCCAAAGCGTAATACCTACTTGCACGGCTAAGTGTGATGGATGACTTTCCGTTAGAGGCCTCCGCTCCAGGGTACCGGGTATGACGCTAATGTACTCACACATTAACATCGTAGCGTCGAACATGATCTAAAATAGTGCAGTATCGATGGGTAAACCGAAATGTTTAATTTCAAACTATATATTAATTGTTATTGCAACACATAACCCTGTTATACTTCTAATATATACGTCTAATATATTTCTACGTCTAATATAACGGTCACAAATTTCAAAACTCGTTAGACCCCAACCTAATGCACCTAACATAATATTGTAATAAAGGAAACTTACAATTCTTAAAAATAAAATTCTGTAGTTTCTTATAAATTCGAAAAAAAATTATTTTTTTATTCGTAGATTACGTATCTATACCAATAAATAAAATTGGAGTGTCTGTTTGTAATATTAAAATAACAGCTTTTAACTAAATGCATATGTATGTATACACGGTACACACCGAAATATCATTTTTTATAATTTTTGTCTTTCTGTCTGTTTGTTTGTTCCGTCTAATCTCTGGAACGGCTGGAGCGATTTTGAACGGACTTTCAGTGGCAGATATCTGATGTAATAAGGAGTAACTTAGGCTACTTACATTTCAGGATTATAAAATAAAGTAATGTTGCAATGTCCAAGTACCTACAGACTGTCCAGTACCGCGCGCAGCCCACGCGCATGCCACCACTGCGCAATAACTGAACAATACATTTTTGATTAAATGCCATGCGAACGAAGTCGCGGGCACAGCTAGTAAAATATAAGAATAAAGTCGTCAATAAAAATGAGTTTATAGTTACATATTTTAACTTAAACTAAGTATTCCTTTAACTTTAAAAATTATCTACAGATAACTTTTACCTTTAACTTTAAAATTTATCAAATCAACATTAACTTTAAAACTGATGCACAGTTTAATTACCACTTTTAAAAAATCTATTACAAAATATACTAAGCATAAATAGATTCGTTAATTGAAGCTGCATAATTCACTCCATTAATACGCGTCACCGCCATGCTGGAACATAGCAAAGACTTGACCTTTCTAACGTTTAACCTATGACCTCTGCTGCGCCACGTGGCCGCTCACCCTTGCCTGGAATGTTAAACGTCACCCGACCCTATTTGTTAATCTTAAAATATCCACACTTTAGTATACCGACGCTTTCATTATAACGCCACACTTCTGTTTACCCTAATCGTAAAATTCATCTCGGTCACACGACTTGTATTAAAATGTGGAATATATTTTTTTCATTGCCACATATGCGAGTAGAACTATTGTTAATAAATAAATAAATAAATAATAAATTTATAATAAACAATAAATTTCTATTGTTAATGCACATGCGTAAATGTCGTTATAGAAGAAAATTTGAAGTTAAAAAGTTTAGATGTTCTTATTTCAAAATTAATTAGTTACTTATATTGTTCATGAATCAATCACAAATTAAAAACAAAATAACATCACGCCTGTTATTCCTGTGGAAGTAGGCAGAGGAGTGTAATAAACTCCCAAATATGTAGGTATCACAAGTCACGTTTACGTTCCATTATAGAATAGATGATAAGCCTATTACCCTTCACCGGACATAAATCCAGACCCCAAGCCATTACTAGAAATTTCAAAATAGAAAAATCCAATAGTACCCGACCCGAGCTTTGAATCCAAGATCTCTCGATCGGTTAGCACGCTTGCAACCTTGCAAACTCGATCAACGAAACGGTGAAATATTTTTAATTACAAAGATATCTACCAGTTTCTAAAATATATAATTCTAAACGTATGTACGTACAGCATACTATAATATAGCCACAATAAAAGATAGTGATACTATGAACTAAGAAAGTCGCACGGTGAGCAGATATTGAGCGAAACAGTGATTCAATTTGCTTGAATGAGAATCGCCTATATCTTTGTTTGATCAAATAATCAAATTGTAACAAAATTCCCACACTACTCACCTAATGATATGCAAATTGCGCTGGTGCTTTTATAGTTAACAATCGCTCCTAGTTTATGCAAATTAGTCAACATCCCATCTCATTCAGCGATGTTGTACCACTGGTCAGTTTGTTTCACGATTCGCGAGGTCATATTATATAACATTGAGGGGTCATTTCTTCGATATCTTTTCCATCCATTATACCATATCATTCTCAGTTCGAATACCGTGAGATAAACACCTTAGAAATATTAGTCGAACGAATATTAGTGGAACAATTCTTGTAATTAATTAATCAGTCAACAAAAAAGAATTGTGTTGTTTTACAATAGTGTATAACCTTTTGTTTAAGAACATGGACGACTGGATAACACAATTATTTCAAACAAATAATTTCGTCAAACCAAAGGTAAGTTTCTTATAATGAAATGTACTGGATTATCTTATGTGAAAAGTTGGTCATACGAAGTATGATTATACATTAATAGCGCAGTATGGATAGTAGTTTCCGTAAACCAATTCGAAATGCTTAAATGGTGGAAAAAGTGTCCAAATGATGTGGAAAAATCGATTTTTTATTCGAATTACTAATGAGCCTCGGAAAATTTATCTGCAAAGTATGTTATTTAAAACAGTGCGTAGTCCTATATAGATCGTAATTTTTTTTATATAGACCGTATTATTTATAAGCTGGGAATATTTAAAACGTTACCATAAGACCATAAATAAAAAATAACAATATGGTACAATAGTATAACAGCCATATTTGTACAAAGTGCAGCGTGTAACGTAAGAATCAAGTAAATTAATGGTAGTTATTAATAACATTGTGCTCGGGCGGGAATATACGAAGTGAATTAAAACTGAACGTAGACACAATGACTAGAGTTTTTCTTTCTCCACTAATTAGATCCTTGGCTAATTTCTGAATGTTTCCAGAAAACAAAATTGTCATTCTTTTTTCAACTTTTACAATCCACAAGAAAGTTAAATTTTTCATCATAAACAAGTGGTACAGTTTACAGTATAGTTAACAGTAGGTACACTTTTTTAAATTGTTAAACTCTTAATTTCGCAGTAATTATATAAAACAACTTACCAATTTGTTTATTTTATGTTTTTTTTTTTCAAAAACATTGTTTACTTACATCAGAACATACTGGTGGTGTAACAAATTAAAATTCATGAATACAATTCTAAATTTGTGACTAATTACCAACACTTGTATATTAATGAGGTAATTTTAAAACTTAATTGCAACATTTGTACGTTGACGTGTAAAATGTAGGCTTTAACGTTGGAGAATGATGTATGGCAAAAACGATGCGGTAAAGCTGCGCACATCTGCCGGCGCCTGCCGCGTTGCCCTAACGAGCTGTCATAATAGCTCCCTAAAGTTGCCAGGAAAACTCCAAATCAAATAAATTACTTTTGGCTGCGTTTTAAGACGGACGATTTTTTTTTATACGTTTAAAACACTGCTGCTACTTGTACCTTCAGACGCAAGCCTTGTGTTTAATTTCAGCCGGGAAAAACTTCTTGTATAATTTTGGTCGATAAAACATCACAAAAAAAAACCTATACATTTGCAATAAATACGTGAAGGCTACTTTGCCAGGTGTAACCCACGTCGCTTGTCTAGTTTATAAAACGGGACTTCGACAGACAAACAACCCTAACTTTCATTTACATACTTCTATGACATTTTGGAAACAATACTTTCAGTCACAATCAGTGAAAAGACACATATGTGTGACATATAAACATACATTATTTTTATTTGCCAAAGTAAAAAAATACAATCGTAATTTTGAATTTTGAACACGAACATAACAAACCCTTTAATATGTAGGGGTTATCGTTTCGGCGATACTTTCAAAAGTTCTCACTTTTAGATATAAAAGCTTTAGTACTTTCCAAACCTCGTATATTATGCTCGTCTAACGGCTTCTAAAAACTTTCATGAATTTTAGAAACGAAAGTATTTTAGCTCCCTATGGAAAGAAGATCTAAGGCATCTGTCTTAGCATCGTGGAGCATCGGGCGCTTAATTTAAAAAATGTGAGAAAATTTAACCATCATTAACTATATTAATTTAACGCTATATGTAAATTTATTAATCTTTCAATTTGCTTTAAATCATAATTACTTTGGTAGACGGTCGAGCAGCGATCAAAGTTCAACCTCACCCATATACGATAGACCTTACGAGTTTCTTCTACATGTATGTACATACATTATTACAATGTACCTTCGTGCACTCCTTCTCTCTCTAATCTTTAAAATACCGAATCCCACACTCCTCCATACGCAACTTACTTAAATAGGGTACAATGTAGGTAGATTTCTCCGTATGTAGGTATTAATGAATGTTACGTATAAATCAAAGTACTCACTTTGAATCATTTTACTGTTGAAGTGATTTGTGCATTAGCGTGTTATCCACTTGCTTAAACAACGTGAAGGGTTCCATTCAAAAGGTATTTGGGTGTTGACACCGACAATAGCGAGCTCACCCGAGATCTGGTTGCCAACACTACTGATCCTTTTGTTCCCTAATCACCGTCTTTTATTCTAAACATTTCACGAATTAACGTGAATTGAACGGCAAAGTTCGCCTCTCGCTATGTTACTTAACTTGCAACAATGCAAAGAGACATTCCACCTAATAAATGAAACGTATATTGCAGCTTATTCGTTATCAATAGATTAAAATAATTATCTACATCTATAAAACAATAATTGGATATTCTGTTCAAATACAAAATTGCAAAGGGATGTATTTTTACATGCTTTATATTAGCTTGGGTTGAATGTACATATGTATGTATGTAACGGAATCTTTAAGCTCAATTTTCACCAATTCAGATTAATTTGGAACTTTGAACACGTATGTATGTATCAAGGACCGATAACAAGCCAATGGAAAAGCCAATGGAATGATTGTAATATTTAAAATATCAAGCACCCCACGCTTTTTACTCTGAATTGAATTACTCTGTTAATAACTTAAATTTTATTATAATGTTAGTTTGTGGCGATGCATTATGATTGATTAATTATTATTCGATCTTCTACGACTGTAATATAATCTCTTTATCATTAAAAAATATTTTCTGGTTTTTTAGTTCGTTTAGCAATAATAGCGTGTTTTTTTTAGTTTTTATAAACTATTATTTATCTTTTAATAAATAAATAAATGAATAAAAAGCCTTTATTTCCTGCAGATCACAAAATAACAATATAAAATATTACAAAATAATTGTTAGTGTTTTTTAATATATAGTAATTTTTTAACTTGTTAGTATGGTTAATCTATCAATTAATCTACAGGAACCCCAGAGTGGGTAAAGGCCTCCTCCAAAGATGACCAAGTGTCTCTATTCTGTGCTTCTTGTGGCCAGAGAGGGCCGGCTGTTCTTTTAATTTCATCCGCTCAACGTGTCAGAGGTCTCTCTCTGGATCTTTTACCTAGAGGGCCACGCCACATTGTAGATCTGACCGTCCATCTTTGATCTGCAAGTCTCGCTACATGACCTGCCCATTTCCATTTGAGCTTTTGTGCATAGCTCAAAGCGTTAGTTGCTTTTGATGATTTTAGTGTCTTATTTTTTCCATTCTCTTTATTTTAAACATACTACGTTCCATTCCTCTTTGGCAACTGTTGACTTAGACCCACTTTAATACTAGCTTAATGTAGCGATTTAATCATGTACTGTAACTGGTGGCTTGTATCTGACAGCAGCACCAGGTCATTTGCGAATCGCAGGTGGCTTAGATAGGCCTTTTCTATTTTTATTCCTAATTTACTCCAGTTCAACTTGTTAATGATTGACTCCAGTATTGCTATAAAATAAATTTATTCATTAATAGCTTTTCTAAGTTATATACATATTTTAATTGCTTAAGAAATGTTAATGACTAATTGAATTGGGATTATGAAATGTGTACTTCTAATATAGAGCCGGAAAACGATTACAGTCAACATACAGAAATCGCTTGGGATAAATATTTTAGGGAAATTAATAACTTTTCGTCCACGAATTGTATTTTTTTTCACCAACGAGAAACATACTAAAATTTGACAAATTTGACAAATAATTATAGTTATGTTGATGAAATGAACATAATATATAACTAATTACACTGTACCTGTTTAGAGAGCGTAAGATTGACCTATAATTACAACTTCCCTTTTAAACCGGCGGAGATTTCGCCGAGACCATCAAAATCCATTAATTAACTTGGAATATTAAGGGGCTAAGAGAGGGATAGAAGTTTATAGGTACCTACCTGGAAATTACAAAGTACGTAATACGGTTTTCGAGTCTTTTGAACTTTTGTGAAGTTATCGTAAATTTCACAGGCACAGCAGGCGAGTCCGAAGTGTGTGAGCGCGAGCGGCGTCAGCGGCGGGGCGACGAGCGGAGCGATTAGCGGTGCGCGCCTCAACGACTTGAAACCAGTCGAATGCAACTTATGCCATCGCAAATTCAAAAATATACCCGCCCTCAATGGCCACATGCGGTTACACGGTAGATATTTCAAAAAGGTAAAAAAACTGGTGTAGTTATTTAATTTTTTATAAAATAATAAAGCACTTATTATACCTCGTGTTAATATAAATGATATTACCGACTACAAAATTAGGTGTCTTTTTTTGTGTCTCCCTTCTAAAAACAGTCCCTGCCGCTGTTGTGAAAGACCTGAACAATATTGCAAGACAATGCTATAATGCACATTAAAGAATATACCACTACTATGTAGTTACAGTATTTAAATTTAGAAATGTATTTTCACATAAACTGTGAAGCATTTGGTTGCGAAATAATAGGAAGTAAAAAGGAATATAGCCAATTTCTATTACTTTTAAACCACAAAAAATTTAAATTTTACCACGAGTTTCAAAATTAAAAGTGATTTTTACTCATTTCTACACAAATGTGATAATAACAGCTTCTTAAACCTGAGTAGGCTTGAATTGTTTCAGAATTTTACTGATAATATCCTTCATATTTTAAAGATTTTTATTGTTTCAATTCTCCCTCCTCCTTTTTATTGAATCATTTTATATCAGACTTTTCGTTTCATCCACCGTAAGGCCGTGTGGAAAAATCCGATCCTGAGTTTCATATATACTTTTTCCTGGTACGGGTGTAAACTGTGTCAGTTATTTGTTTCATCTCTAATATGTTTGATGTTTCGTTATCTGACCAGGATTCCGATAACAAGAAATTAGATAAAAAGGAATCTACAGGGCCACCTCTTCAAACAGCGTCTGTTTCGGTACGAGCACTTATTGAAGAAAAGATCATCAGCCGACGAGGAGCTACTGCGTCTTCTGTTGGTAGTGCCTCCTCTACAACTACGGTATCTTCCAAAGGTAAATGAAATACCAATACACTTAACAAACAACCGAATATACAGCGTTTAATTAAAATGTTCCTTGCAGGCTCAAACATTGACGCTGTGACCACGCGATCTGGCTTCGTTGCTCCAGCACCACCTCCGCTAACAACCATTCGGACACCAGTGACGTCACCAGCATCCCCAGTCCCAACAACTGCACAATTTGTGTCACCAAAGGTTCCACTCATCGTGACTTCTGCCGCAAACACATCTATGAATATCGCTGCTACTCAAAGAGACTCTACTTTGATCGAATTGTTAAAAAAGGGTAACACAAAGGTAAGCTATCTAAAAAGGTAACATAGTGTTAAACATATTTTAATACAATATCATTTCTTAACCCTAACATACAATTATTGCAGGTGGTTAAAAGATCGGCATCAGATCCGGGACAATCTTCTCCGCAACAACAAGAATTCCCTTTCCGTACTGAAGTATTTGGAGTATCATTTAATTCTGACGATGGATATTTTTCACCGGCTCTCAATGAAGACACGTTTCAATTTACATCGACTCCTGATCATTTAGAAGAATTAGCATCTTTAGAAGACTACGCAACAGTTGCTGCATCCATTCGTGAACGCTCACCAGTCACTTTCCCGTCCAGTCGGCGACTAGCTGCTGTTTTAAATTCTCCTCTTCCCGAATGCTTGGTCGATTTTGGGGCTTGCCACAGCGGATCACCAGTTCCATCTCCAGGCATCGGATATACGGAGAATTCTCCGGGGCTGGCTTATACTACAGGAGATTCTCCAAGTGTGACTTATACAGCAACATCTCCGGGTGGAAATTATTCATCACAACCTGAACCATCACCTGGATTGACTTATCCGACACCGCCAGCTTCTCACGATGCTCATTCGCCAGCACACAGTGTACCGCGAGCTTCATCACCACTCTCAGCTGCCTTTTTTACTGCTACAATGTCTAGCCAAGAAGAGGTAATGAAATACACAAATTTATAACGAATGAATAATGTAAATATCATATCGAATATTTAAACGCGGTATCTCATTTCTAGGTTGAAGAAGCTCTGGAAGAAGTACTGCCTGAAGAATGTCGTTCATTAGATGCATATTCATTAGAGCCTTCCCCGACGCCGCGTCGAATCATGCTTAATTCAGAAGATCCACTTCTGTCGAGTAGTCCTCGTGACTTTTCACACCAAAGGCCAATTCGCCGGTGCGGTCGCTTAGGAGTT
Source organism: Parelbella ahira ahira (assembly GCA_018244795.1). Taxonomy (NCBI): domain Eukaryota; kingdom Metazoa; phylum Arthropoda; class Insecta; order Lepidoptera; family Hesperiidae; genus Parelbella; species Parelbella ahira. The sequence goes on along the minus strand of DWME01009574.1, from coordinate 1,371 downwards.
TCTTCTATTACTGTGCCGATTGGTCAATGGCAACAGGATACTTCGTCCCTTCAGGTACTATTTAAGATTAATGACGTCATAAACATCATTTTCATTATTAAGGATGATCCTTGATGTGTCTATGTTGCATGTTGTGCAGGTTTGCGTTGAGGGTAGAGACGCAGTGTCTGCAGTTTTCCTAAGTCCGAACAGCGTGCCCGCGTCGCCGCAGCGGCGCAAGCGGCGCGCGTCGCCAGCGGGCCCGTGTCGCTCGCGCATGCGCCGCTCGCTACACCACTACACGCCGCAACCCATCCTGCCCCCCGATAGAGACGGAACGGGCTTGCTCATAGAGATCACGCATGGTTCGTGTATCTTACTCTATCATAATCTACTTTATACCTTGATATAGAGGTTATTTTAATTTATTTCTGTAATATTAGTATAACATATCAGTTTTTTAACATAATATATTTTACATAAAAACAATTTACAATTGCATTGCCTTAAAATGAGACCAATAAGATGAAAAACCAAGATGTTATTGCTGTTTTAGGTGATGTGCAGGTGCATATCGAAGAACCCCGCTTACCACAAATAAACATTGGGGTCGATTTCCAAGCAGATATACCAGACATGTGTCCCGATCGAATAGATTTACACAGAGCTCCCGAACAACTTCTATGGGATCCTGGCATAAACGATGCTTTAGACGACGGTGAAGGTTTGCATTTTGTACTTGAACTTAGTAACTTAGAATTCTTAGTGTTAATTATTTTTAAACTTTTTCCTTAACTCTTTTGTTTTAGTGCGTATGTTCATGGAGTTAGCGATGTGCGCGGCCATGCCGGTGGGGGGCCACACGCGGGAGTTTGCTCTGCAAACGTTGGGCGAATGCGGCGGCGACATCCGCGCCGCCACGCTGCGCCTTATGTCGCGGCCGGCCGCGCCCTCGCAACACGAGTCGCGTTGGACACCCGACGAAGTGGAAGCCTTTTTATCTGGTCTCAGCCACTACGATAAGGACTTCTTCAGAATTTCACAACTCGTAAGTACATATCGTAACATGTTGTGGAAACAACCGCAAAGTAAAGAATGTTATATTAACTGTCGTTCTATTTCTTTGCAGATAAGAACGAAAGACTCGAAGCAGTGCGTACAATTCTACTATTTCTGGAAAAAAGTCACGAAAGACTACAAATCACTATATTTGCGAAGCTGGACGACAGATAGTCAGGGTACCTCTCAAGTAAGCACCACCTTAAACAGTGGGCTACACTTTGTGTTCAGGCTCGCTGACGATTGAAAACGTTAGGATGTTAACAGAATCGGCTTGTCGCACGCAGGGCCCCGCGGGCGTGCGCGCGCCCGTGCCCCCCGCGTCCCCCGCGC
>DWME01009573.1:0-10827 GCA_018244795.1 Parelbella ahira ahira | reverse complement strand
CTGCCAACCCGCACTTGGCCAGCGTGGCAGACTATGGCCTTGACCCTCTCAATATGAGAGGAGACCCATATTCCAACGGTGGAATGACAAATGGGTCGATTATTATTTTTTTATGTGCTGACTATAACATAAAACCGAAAAGAGTTTAAGATAATAGCCAGAAACAAATGCGAATACCGTTTCCAAAAAAAAGAAAGGAAAAATATCACACATATACACAGAAAAAAAGAACGAACGAAACACAATCGGGTAGGCAGAAAATCTCATTACCATCTACTGTGCGTGTTCCTTTCATTACGGAGACGTGAGGTTTAATAGTATGGAAATGAGTTCCATTGAATACCATCCGGCTGCCGCGCAGACTTTTGTTCTAATCGAGTCGAAAACCCGATAAGAAAATTCTCGCGAGACATATTTTATTCGCGCCACTCTGACTTATGTTGCGTACGGATATTTCAAGAGGTGTTTTGAATTTTTTTTTCTACTGCATCAATATTCTTAGCGGCGTGCCGTTGGATTAAACATTTGTGTGTTGTGTTGTGACGAACACCAGTACTACTACGAGTCAATATCGTATTTCTCTTTTGCACTTAAATATGTAAGGATATAGAGAATAGTTATATTTGTTATTTTATGATAGACCGCTAATGTCAAGTCTTCGTCTGATCGGTTTGATGGTTCAAATTCGTTTATAACTTCTTTATATAAGTTTTAAATCATTTATTCGTGTGCCACTTCAACAAATAAGCTAGTGTTGTGTCAAATGAGTTGCACAATTCTATATACAATTGATTTTAAAGAATTGCAGTTTATTAGTTATATAGCATGCCGGCCTGTGAACAACTCTTATGCCAAAACCCCTTTAATTAACATCATCAACTCTTTTACTATTACACTGTTGGGCGTTAACCATAGAACGTAATATACCATAAACGTAAATCTTATAATAAAAAAAATTAAGAACGTTACCTACCAGTTGCAAATTAGCAGATTACTAACTTAAAGAAATTTAAAAACTAATGATTTCTCGGGATATCTCCCTTCACTATTATAGCGAGTGATATTTTATAGAACATCTAGTTAGCCTAAACTACATATTTTATAACTATAATTATGTTGTGGTCTGAACTTCAAGTTTAGACCTAACGAGTAGGTTCACGTGCGAGAATCCTCGTAGCCATACACATCAAGGCTTGTTGAGAAGTTGGTAACAGAATTATACCTAACTTCCTGATACTGACATGTCCAACGCCGAACTTGGAACGGACAAGATCTGGAGCTTTATCGATAGTTCACTGTTTAATTACACGAATGTAGGCCGCACGTGTTCGCTTGGAACTCGTTGATACAATTGTTTTTATAAAGCATTCAGTCTTAACGCTAGCGAGCACGCAATTGCAATTATTGAAAAAAGATGAAAACTAACACCAATGAGTCATTTCAGAGAGGATTGTTTAAAGAAGATGAAAACGAACACCGAGAGAAACATTTTATAGTGGATTGCGGAAGTAAAAATAAATAATCCATCTGTTTTATGGACGATGTTAAGTCCACTTGAAAGGCCTTTATTAAATAATAACCTTATCTTTTGGGACATATAGCAAAACTTGCCCTTCGAGTTTTGGGACGACTTGCGAAAATTCTAATAGGCTCAGCTTAAGATCTGTTTTCAAGTAAATTAGTGGGACTTCGATAGGAATGTTAAGAAGAATTATCATAGGAATAGAAATTGATGTCATAATAGCTATATATCTATTAATAATGATGTATATAATAATACAAAATAATATGGGCGTAACAAATAAAACGACCTATTATTATATTGTATCAAAAATTATAATACTGTTAATAAATTTTTAATGATACGAACAATATAAAAATTATCTTACAAACTGGAAGTTTTCATGTCTGACTTGCTCTTTCCACTTAGCGACGAGGAGTCAAGGAGGCCACTCTGTCTCTATAGGTTTTAATACCTACATATAATTTGCATACTATGTATTATTTATGAACACTCTCACATGTAATGACTAGTTTCTCTTAAGACATTTATCTTACCATTTTACCATTTAGAAATCATTTATGTTTAATTCAAGCGCTATTTCAATTGAGTCCAACCTTACGAAAACCACTTTAGGTTGGTTTTATTAATTAGTTATAACGTCTCATACTCTTATCACTTTAATAGATGATGATGAAATGAGATCTGTCAGAGAGAGTGAGTGAGTGAGAGAAGCAATCAGGCTAATTAGGCGCGGTTTTAACACTATCTTTTATGAAGTAGTTTACACAGATTTTAACTGTAACGAATTAGGCGTACATTTCATTTATGTCTAGAAAATTGGTATTTAATAAACGAACGAATTAATAACTGAACGTAATCGTTTTTATTGAAGTATATGGAAATTGAATTACATACCGCCATTTTTATATATTATATAAACAATTCATGTTTTATTTATTTTATCATTGTATCATTTTCGAATATAGATACATAAGTTCCTACGTAAAATTATGCGTCATAAACGGAAATGCAATATCAAAGAATAAAGCCCTTATATTATCATTATAACAAAACATCACGCGCGTAATCGCCTGTAATAGTTACGTAAATATATATATTATCCTTATAGCTATTAATAAATACACTGCATCAATATACATATGTACATGTTAGTTTTTCACACTCGTTTTTAACTTTCACAACCACTTCTCCAATGTAGCATTTACCGGAAACATTTCACTTTAGACCAGTTCTGAAGTCAGAAAACACCGAACTTTGCCGGTAGGGGCACAAAGCGCTTTGTTAAAAACTGCGGTAAAGTGCAGTAAACAAAACCACGGGAAGAATAAAACCATCCAGGTTTACAGCGCTCCGTATATTGTTTTTGTGACGAGACGCCGAAGGGAGTTCAGGAAATTCCTCGCTGATTCATGGTTACATTATTGCACCTTTTTCCATTACATATGTACATTACACATGGCTAGTATATACATACCTTACAAATACTACTTGAATAAATAAATAAATATGTCTTAAAAAGTAGATTATTTTTAACCACATAAAATATGTCCTTGACACGAAATGATTTAGGTATACTTTATTGTTATGTTATTTTAAAAGTAAGATAGCTTGAAATATTTTAAGAATAAAATTACTACTTTATAGAATTGTTTATCAATTTAGAATTAAATATACATATCTCTCTTTCACTCCAATATCGATCAATGTTCACTCTGACACATAAAAAGAATAAATGAAACAAAATGGAACCGAATATTCTGTTAAAAATCGTGTTAACCTGTTACTGAATCCGATGAAGCTCAGAAATGTGGGGGTCAAATCGACCCAAGCAATTCTGTTAACCGTTAAATGATTCTGGGAAATGAATGAACACAGTGTTTCAGCGACAGGACACAAATGAAATTGATCAGCGAAACTCATTTCTTCTTACTAATAAATATATTCGGAAACTTATTTTTTTTCTAATAGAGGTTTTTTAGTTTAACGCTATGTACAATAAATTGCAATTGGATATTTATTTGTAGTCAATGTACTTTCATTAATTAAAGTATTTATTTACAGACATTCAGATATAGTGTAAATCACGTTTAAATTTCAGAAGGTAAATTACGAAAATATCGAATTCCACATTGGCTTCCGTACAAAACGTTTCAATAGTTTCAGTTTGTTGCGCTGAAAAAATACGGCAGCTTATAATATAATCCAGCTACGGTTAGACCGACTAGTCTGTCAGCTCAATTCACATGTAACTTTTTTCATAGCATTAAATTACTCGTAGAAATAGATCGATAGTTGAGCAACAATTGATATTTTTATATTACTATACAAATCATTACCATCGCATCAACTCCTACTGTCCCACTGCTGGACATTGTCATTTCCCAAGTTATGCCACGATACTCGATTCTCCGCACATTCCACTCAGTCGCCACCACCTGCCTCTTTCAGGTCACTGGGCCAAAGGGTCAGAGGGTTCCAAACAGTATAATAAGCCAATTTACTTGTATATAATAAAGCAGTCAATGATAAGCAATCACGCTACCATCAACAAGAGCACTTCTATAGAGACGTTCTAAGTTATCGCACAGTATTAAAATCATCAATTCTTAACCAGATATAGATATATTTTTATCTGTTAATATATGAATCTATAATGTCGTGTTCACACACAATACAAGGTTATAGGTGTGAAGTATCATGGAATCGTTTTATCATTTGCGTTTCCATTCTCCGTCCGCGAGCAACAATATTTACTTTGTCACCCAATAAATTAACATCGACCCAATGCAGCACAGAAGTATAAATTCCCGTTTTATACAGGTGATTGAAACGACCAATTTACGTAATATAATAAATTTAATTATTAAACGTGTCGATGGCCTTTCGTACTGTAAAATGTTACACGCATTATAATTGGACGTTAATACTATAGTGCAAGTCTCTGTCGAAGCCCGTTTGTATTATCTGCATTTGAATATTATGTTTCTAATACGTGTACGTTGTTCATAATGAAATATAGCAGCGTTAGAAAGATATATAACCGATTTAAAATCGGATGAGAGGCTGAACTCTGAACGAACCTATCACTGTTTCTACCCACTACTTGTTAACTGTACTCGTGTGCTTGAATAAAACGTGTAAGGCGTTCAAAATAGAATTATTGTTTATTATGCACAATAAGTCAATACAATTATATCAAACCTTGGAAACGTTGTATGCCTTTTAATACTATCTTAATTAACGTAACGTCACGCCTGTAATCCCCGAAGACGTAGGCAGAGGAATGTAGTACACTCCCACGTTATACCAGTTACGTTTAAGTTCCATGGAATACGTACTGAGCCCATTGCTATACACTGAGCACGGATCCAGACTCCGATTCACTACTAGGGCCTCCTAATCGGCAGTCGCGCTTGCAACCACTCGACCAACGAGGCAGTCAATATTCAGTTCAGCCAATATATTAACTATCTCAATGAATCTCGATAAAACAAAAAAAATCATGTCCATTACAACATCACATCATCAAGTTTAATATGAAAATTTCACTCACAGCATTCGATTGCAGGTAAAATGTTTGTAACGTTGAATAAACTGAATAGCTTAGCAGCGGAACAAACAAGATAATCCGACAGCCTTAACTCGTATGTGATGGACCGACGAATGCGTTTCGTTCCCAATATTTCAGTTTTAACTGTCGATTTATTTGCTAGCGTTTCTGTTACATGTAACTGACAATATCGAAAATTAATTTGCGAATTGTACACGCGAGCAGGTGTAATTAATCAGGCTTGTTAAGTGTGTACTTATGTGAATAACATTATAATTTCCACGTATCAATTTACGTAATAAAAATAAGGGTGACCTGCCAATTCCGAGCTCAGGCAGCGTGGCTGCCTGTGGCCTTACAACTATTCAATCTATGTTGAGACACAACTCCAAAAAAAGAACGCTAAAGGAATGATTATGATGACGATGATGATGAAAACGTGTAATGAAAGTACTCCTTCAAAACCGACAACAAAAATTTCACTGCAATTAAAAGTCACAAACGGATGTTATCATTTAGGTACATTTTTTGTACACTGATTGAATAAGACAAATATCAATTAGTGGTGACTCAGTGCGGAAACTACATATTGTCTTCCAATCAGAACAATACGTATGGTTGGCAAATACGAGTCCAGTGGCATTGATGGTAACTGATTCTACGCGAGACAGAGACCCAACTCAAATAGATTTGAGCTCCTCTATGTAAGTTCGATGACTTCTGTATCATCGGGTCAAAGTTCTCACGTTGTAGCATGTTATTAATTTGTGCTAATAAATACTATACCGTTGTTGGAGAAGATAGGAATAAGCTGGAACGCTATCAGTATTATCGTGGAGAATTACATTGGAATGATAAATGTACCAATCATATTTCTGATGATTGGGAACTTACTAAGCATACTGCTGTTGGTATGCAGCATAAGTAATGAATGTAGTTATTGGTTTAGTCCCAGAAGTTTTGACAGTTTTAGCATTTCTGACTGCCTCGTTGATCGCGTGAATGCAAGCGTGACCGCTGATCGAGAGTTTCTAGGTTCTATTCCCGGGTCGGATAGTAACGGGTTATTATTAAGTAGAAATTCCCAGTAACGGTACGGTGGGTGTATTTGTGCCCGCCACAAGACAATAGGCTCACCTCCTCATGGAGGAACTTATAACATAACTGATGATTCGTCGGGACATATTACATTTCTCTGTCTACCGCTTCGGATAAGTACAGGCGTGATATTTTATTAGTTAGATGGAACTACCCCGCAGTTGGTTATAGTTATATATTTTCCATGTAATAAAGCTACAAGAAAATACAAGATATATTATAGTTAGGCAATTTCAATTGTCCCTGGAGGGTGTTTGAGCTGAATTGTGTTTCAGCGAAGCTAAATGCGTCCCCCGCGTCCCATTCCGCTCCCCTGAAGAGGAACCAATCACAGGAAGCTGAACAAAGTTTAGGGAATGCTGGTTACGTTTAAATATGGCGGTAATAGGTTTTTCGATTCATACTCTATTGTATATAGATGACTATACAAACCTCAACTAAAGAGCCCTACTTCACTTGAGGGTCTGGAGTTAGAATCCCTATCAAGCTCTTCTGATTTACAAAATGTTACGACTTCATTTCATTAAAACATCACTTGTTCTAATATTGCAGGAAAAATTATTAGGTAAACTCTTGTAATAGGCACACATCGAAGAGTTCATTAGCCTTCACCAACCTCTTTGAAATTGTCAACTTATATTAATGTATAATTATAAATGTGTAATAGTATAATTGTAAGTGTACAGTTGTAAACTTATATATGCCCTGGACATAACTCTTTATATGACGATTTAATAGACGCAGTAGTAATGGTGTAGGGCAAAATCGAAAAGTAGTTACATTTAATGGTAATTGAATGTTGTGACGTAACCGCGAACCATAAAGCTCAGAATGTAACATAGGCAATGAAGTAACATAATATAACATATTATCATACTTCAGTATTTCACTCATACTGAATGCATTAGCTGTTCGCACTTTTTAAATCTCCTTTTTGTACGAGTATAAAATAAAAGTAACATAAAGTTAACTAAAAACCATAATTATTATAAAATGTAAGCTCTCCGAGCGTTGAACATGAATATAAATAAAAATAATCACATACTAAATTCTCTCATATTACTGGAAAGGCAGATATTTTTTAATTTTTTTAACATGCTTCTTTAAGCACACAAGTAGACTCAAAGCGCGGTTTAATATAGACTGACGTCCTACTCGACGTACTGTAAAGGAAATGTAAAAATCCTCGTAATTCATAACACTTTTTCGTAATGATTTTTTTTTATTGTTTTTTATCTCGTTCTCGTCCAGCACTTTCGAAATATGATGGAATGAAATAAACTATCAGCTACCTAAGAACAGCTGTTGACTGTTTGTGAATAAGGATGTATATTTTACAGCGATTTACCAAAGCGCTTGATTACTGACGTTTAAAGTTTTCGTTTGCAAACTGGCTTTGAAGTGTAATTACCAACCAATGGCACTTGTTTGAATAAAGCCCAAGTTAGCGGCTTTGTGGCATCGCAACACAATACGACAAACCGAATTTACGATTGTCAGGACTGATGGTATACCGAAACAACGATTAGTAATGAGATAAATTCTGAATGAATAGAAGAAAATTATATCTTGGGACGCACATATGGCCATTTGATTCCAAAGTAAACGAGAGAGTTTATGTTATGGTAACCAGAGGATGATAAACTACATATTAATATATGCTGTTATAGATATGCTTTAAGCCCAGACACTGAACAAATACTTGGCTCGTCGCACAACTATTAATTTTGAGTGGGAATCGAATTCACGACCTTCGGCGCAGCAATCAGTTTCACTGAACACTGGACCAACATACCAGTCAAAAAGGATATATATATATCCGTTCTGGGATAATAATTAATGAACCAAAGTAACCAAAACTCAGAATAATAATAATATAATTAGCTATATTTCTTATGATATTTATGCTCTGGGTAGTATGACTAATATTGGCAGTATACATCAAATATTAGTTTAAGTGATATTATTATATTATATTACGCAGTACACTTACGGACTCCAAAAATCTGCATAGTCGTACACCAGTATCCCACCTGTTTTTAATGAAATATTCCTCAGTGTCCCCCATCCCTCTCACCTACACCCGCTAACAGCATACTTTCCTCAATTACTGTCCGCTATTAATTTCCTAAAATATGAAAAATGTGTTCCCTAATAGCATAAACAGATGAAGATTTGAATATTTCCTGTTAAAACGCGCAAATTTCCCTAACAGCTAAACAGATTAACTCAAAGTTCTATTCGGAAATTGACATAAAGTATAATTACGAACCTGCCGTTACCGTCGCTCGCCGTACACGTTCCGACGAAGGCTCGATTTGTGGTGACCACGCAGCGCGGTATACCGAATTTAGGTTCAAAATATGTAGTACAACTTCTGATTTTAGATTCTCTGAAAATTCCGTTGTAAATCTATTTCGATCTACCGCCATTAAAATTTCGAGTCTGGTTGCTTTCGACTGTGCTGGGTTAAATAACAAACACCGATGTGTTTTCTGAAGCTGAAGTAGAATAGCGAATGCCATTTTGTTTAATTGATGACATTAACCTAACCGTCAACGACCTGAAGTAATTACTTCTTGAAATTGATCTCAACCACTATACGGTATCTTATGTATATCAATATCTTTATAGACATACTAATAATTTTATATACATACTAAAAATTTTATACACATACTAATAATTTTATATACCTACCAATAATTTTGTATACTAATAATTTTACCCGCCATGTTAACTTTATTTACAAACCAATTCTGTATGTTGTATCCCGGGGGCGTTCAGTGGAGTTCGATTTGTGGCACTGTGTGCCAGCGAGGGCGATAAATACTGATTATGAACCATGCTTTCATATAAACTCCGTTATAAATTCATGTGTTCAAACACCGTAAATAGGGTCGGGTCGACTGTAAAAGGGATGTTTAATGTTAAATTCACCTAAAAATTGATGTCGTTAGTTAAACAACATACATTAAATAAAACAGTAGGTTCTTAGAACATACTGTAAGTCAATATTCTTACTGAATATGACCTTATCCCTAGAAATATTAAAGGCCGAATTACCTTTTAATATTAATCATCTTTGCTTTTAGTCTTTAATATTATAATTCATTTATTCGTTTAATTTAATGTTGAATAGTTACTATTTACATAAACGAAGTAGGTACATCTAAACATTAGAAAATTTTGTGTTTCATCTTAATGTTATGCCATGTTTTTAAAGAAATAGCATTATAAAAAATTTTTGTTAATAAAATTTTCTGGGATAACAAAAAATCCGCAATTTCCATCAGTCACTACTAGCTTGAATGCATTTTGGTGAATCGCTATTCTTACAACAATTAAAATGACAAATGTCACTGAGCCCAATATTTTCATTCTATGCAAAATGTTATGACCCTTCTAAAACGGCTCTCGGTTACATCCTCAGTGGCCGTTGTTAATTCACCGTGAAGTTTGTAAACAAGCTGTTCGCGGTGATTTACAAATCAGCTTTTGTTCGATAGTTACAAATCTATGTTAACGATATAAACAGCTGTGGACTCCCGAATGTTTAGACTGGAACTAAGAGCTACTGTGACTGTTATGTTATTATGAGCCAAACATTACCGCATTCAAATACTTGTTGTGTTTCTGTTGCTATTTCAGTAATAATAATAAGACCGCTTTCGTAAAAGCACGCTATTGCATTAGTGGCGTTTAAAGTCAGTTCTTGGTTAGCTATTTTAAGCTTTGACGACGCTAGGATAATAAAGAGGTTAGACTAGAAGAGGTACCAACTGAGATCTGAGGAATATCGCATCAGTAGGGTAAGTTAAAATTGGGTTCAATTTGAATTGATACAAGTATCAATTAAATACTATACCTTAGCACAAAAGCAAAGGTATTCAACCTTTACAGAAGCGAGAGTTAGGTATGTAAGAAATGGGATAAAAACAGAATAAACGCGGTCGATATGAGGTCGCTGTGCCGCACGTGCGATCTGACACTCGCGGACGCGTTCATAATACTGACGTAAGGAAGATGCTTTATGTGAAAGAGAGCATTGTTGTAAAATGAGAAGTGAGAGTTAGATGTCTCCAAAACCGACCTGAATGTATGAAGAGAGTAATTAATGTGTAAGAAATACGGCAGGTATGTAAGATTAGAGATATTTGGTACTCCGTGATCTCAGCCTACTTCGCAAGAAAATTTTCGTGAAGATATTTAAACATGTATAAAGCAAGTAATTATGGAAAAGCTAATAATGGACACTACTATAATATTTTACGAGTATAACCTTCGTTCGCTTATATTTACATTCAAAATTAATTACTGGAAACCTTTCCGTTTTACAACTTTGCGAAACATTTTAATATAGACGTCTACCAGTCGTCCTTCTATTACACCGTCTTGATATTATTTTGACCGTTATAAAAATTATAATTTCTAAACTATCCAATCCTGTCATTCAAAATACCTGAAAAATTGTGAAGAACGACCTAAACACAGACAGATGGAAATACATAAACTTATAACATTTATATGACGCTGTACACTTACTTGAACCAGATAGGATTCCAAAAAATATCTATTACAGCAGAGTCAATTGTAATCGTTCGATAATTATTAAAAATTCTTCAACAACATTGTAACTTGAGAGATAATAGTT
>DWME01009572.1:0-10828 GCA_018244795.1 Parelbella ahira ahira | reverse complement strand
TAAATGAAATACTGAAATACTGGATAATTAAAAAAAAAAAATAATATTACTAGAAGTGGTCGCCTCGTATTTTACATACTTAAACATAAATAAATACTACCATCTAAGATTAGTTGAGCGAAAATACAAATACTGTTTAGACAATACTTTTTCAAATATAATGAAGTACTGATACAATTTGTGGATCATCATCATCATCATCAGCCTATAGCTGTCCACTGCTGAACACAGGCCTCCCCCAGAGCGTGCCACGGTGCTAATTTGTGGATACCAGATTCAAATTGATACATGCGTTCCACAACCCTGTATAAATTGTCTTTTAAACGCAGGGATATCAGTCCATATTTATCGGAGGTTTTATTAACCATGTCTTTATAGAGTCGATTATAATCTATGACGGCAACACCGGGCAGCTGAATCCTTATCTGGATTCTAAATGTTCCTGTGCGAATTTGTGTCACAGCTGCCAATAAAATGATGATCATGATGCGAAAATCGGTATTTGTCAATCCTTACTAACATGTACCTATTATACTTATTTTAGAAATCACTTTTAATTAATTAATTAGTAGATATACGTTCTAAAATTAGACAAAATCAAAATTAACTTTAATAGACTATATACATATATTACAACCTAGATACATATAGGTATATAGCAAAGGCAAAAAAATGTCAGGACATACAATTCGCTATGAAGCTAATCTTAAATATTCGTTTATATGTACATTGTTTCAGTCAATCATAAAATTACCTAGTAAATTTAGATTGACATGAAGTGAACTATTCAACGTGTAGTAAATTAATCCACATCTATAAGTAAATCCTCCAAAGGTAAAAAATAAATGAACAAAAATTAACGTTATGTACAACTCGTAATTTTCGAAAATTTCATTTCATATAAACTTGTTTCATTTATGATTATGTTTGTACCGGCTTAACTCACGTATGTTTTGTTTCATTTACTTGTAAATGTAATTTACATATAATAATGTAATGAGATAAGCTGAAAATCATGATAACGAAAAAGTAGGTGGCATTGATTAAATAAGTTGGATCTGTTTACATGTGTGGAAGTCATGTATCTATATTTAATTCCGGACTGTAAATAATGACCTGTATCTTGGATTGAGGCCTTCTGGTTTTATATTGAACTGAAACATTCCTATTTAGTCCACGAGGGTGAAACACGCCTATGGCCTATCTAACATAGAACGTGCAACCTAATTGAGATTGCACACAGCTGTCAATGAGATGTAGAGACAATAATAACGACGGCTCTACATTTCAATTAGTAGAGCTGAAAACATCTGCTCGGCAATTTACATTCGCATTGTAGTTGTTATCATCGATCAACGTTTTCAAATTCATCTAATTACAGGGACACGACTGTTAGTGTATTTAGAATTTGACCTTTGACTTTTATGAACGTACCCGAATGAATAGGGTTGAATAATTGCCATATAAAATAATAATTGATGTTATTATTATTATGTTATAAAATAAATAATTAGTTCTATAACTCTCAAAGGATACCCGTATCCAAAAGTGAAACGATAAAAGAGGTGAAGATGATGATTATACAATTATGCTTGAAACCCAGCGGGCTAGACAGAATAAACCGAGTACAACAATCTTTATTCTTGCAAACTTATCGTGCTGCTATATTCATTACTATCTTCATACAATTTTAATACGTTAAGTGAATATAGGTATACTACGTGACATGTAGGCAGTAGCTCCGCGCGCGTAGCAACCGCCAACAATTAACTTTGCCCTTTAAACAATCCGATCCCACGAACGCCGGGTTTATTAAGTGTTTATTTTACGACTTCCTTGATCGTATCATTTGCATAAAGCTATTGAGGTGCTACCGATTTGCCATTATTTCAAACGCATCATTCAATATAGTTATAGCAAAATACTAGATATGTAGGTATATGCTGACATATGTAAATACGTGCCTTTATAAGGCCGCATTAATCTTTTCGCAATAACTTAAAATTTAAGTCATTTTCAAGTTATATGTTGTTGTACATATTTTTAATAAATTACTTTAGTATATCTATAAAACTTAATTTAAATCAATTGTTTATTAAAATTTGCAATGTCATTCGATTTTGAAGCGTCACATCACATAAGTCCAATGTAAGACCGCCTTCCCGGCCTCTCGATACTCGCTCAACTGTCGTCTTAGTAACGGTGAAGCGGCTCACTAGCGCCACACGCCAGCGCGGCGGATTACAAAACTATTATATTACGTTTTTATTCAAACGTAATTTTTAACTGTGAATCATTTAAAAAACTTACTTTTAAAAGGAATAACGTTTATATGTTTTAATACATAACATATTGCATTATTAATCTGCTTATCAAGCATGAAAAGTATAATTATCTGTCCATTGTATGAAAATCAAGCGACTTTAAGATCATTAATTCATTGCTGCTTTTTTGTTACATTTGTCGGTAAAATAAGGTTCAATCAATATAAATAAATGTACAATGTACATAACAAAAAAATGTAGTTACTTCCTTTTCATTACTCTTGACCCGAAATAATGTAATAATTCCTGTATTTACATTTTTTTCATATTTAGGCTGGCAAACAAATAGACGGGTTTGTTAAGTGCTTTTCTTGAAGAACATAAACATAAAATGCAATAAATAAACAGATTATAATAAAAATATTTTTGTTAAACGAATATCTTAAAATTACATGAATTAAATACAACTAAATTATAGGTTCTGCACTCGACGTTTAAACCATACATGCATATAACATTCCAAACTTAGTGTTATATGAAGCGTTTAATGTTAATATTTAAACTAAGAGCCTGCTTAATGAATAAAATTATAATAAAGAGGGTACCTATTAATTAATTACCGCCATAAATTTTCTTAATATGCACCCAATGAAGTTTAGCGCGGCGATAACATTGTGAATTTATAATATTTACAATATTTTACTTAGTCACAGTTTCTTGTGCTATTAATTTTTGAAACAGGAAACAAAATGACGTCAGTAACATATTGTACCGCTACATTGCCCGCTGACAAAATAGACGATTTAATTAACGAAAATGAGTAAGTACTTCCATTTTTCCTGATCCTTTTAACGTCAACTGCTACGACATGGATCAAATACAAAACGAAAACGTGCCTTCTACGTTGAATAATTACAAATTATAATACATGCTGCCACGGTTAGGGAAAATGTCGCGAGGAAATCTGTACATCTTGGAGTTAGAATTCTTTGTCAATCCGAAGACCATACTTAGAACGTCAACCCTGTTCACACTGAGGGGAGATCCGGGTCAACAGTCGAACGATAAAAGAGTTGATGATAATGCCGATGGTATGACAAGGACGTACATAGATATCAACATTATGTAGATAAAGGCATATGCATACAACTAGCTGTAATGCCGAAACTGCTTGACACAATATCGAGCGGACGTGGACAGCCACATCCGGCGGTGCTCTACACGGAACACTTTAAATTTAACTGCGGCAGTTATTTGTACGAGCCGCAGCGCAAACTAACACAATTCCATTAGGTAGCATTGCGTATTTATTGCGTTTTCTTCTATTTGTTTAACCGAAACGCAGGAAACGTTAAAAAATTCGTAATGTTTAAAAAAAATGGAGATACTACATAAAATTAATATGTATTTCAATAAAATAGAAATCCTGCTAGTATTACCGAAATCATCATACCTAACTCATCTACTCTTTAAAAATGTTATTGTCATAACATATTCTAAAGGTTCTGCATTTTTTTAAGCTTTCGAAAGCTTTAATTTTATTAACCCATCTTAATAATAATATCTTCGAGCTCTCAAACATGTTAAAACATGTTAAACCTTCGTTTTGTCTATTGAACGAAATGTTTTCCTTGTACAATATATTATGTAAGTATAAACCTTCATTTATGATAAATATATTTTATAATGATCTCATGTTCATAATACACTTTAATTAATGCTTAATAGTACAAATACCGCAAATTATTATGGAAGCCTCTAAAATGTAGAGTAAGGGAATTATTACACCCGCGAACAAGTACCGTACCTAAAAGCGATTCAATTAAAAAGGTCTTCATAATTGCTTTATCGCTGAAGTTTATCTTAATTGTCCGACTGGCACGTATTATGCCTCTCCACATCAATGAAAACAGCGATGTTGGTAAACAAAGCACTCTGTAAAAGCTGAAATGTTTAAATTGAAATATTGGTTTCGCGGAATAAATGACACGTTTTGTTTGTCTTGCCTTTGAGGCATTCATTTGCTTGTATATTAAAGAAAAATGCAATAATTTAGAAACAGAACACCGAATCTTATCTTTACCTATAATTAACTA
This sequence comes from Parelbella ahira ahira, assembly GCA_018244795.1. Taxonomy (NCBI): domain Eukaryota; kingdom Metazoa; phylum Arthropoda; class Insecta; order Lepidoptera; family Hesperiidae; genus Parelbella; species Parelbella ahira. The sequence continues at coordinate 6,468 of DWME01009572.1, read as the reverse complement.
AACAAAAACCAATGACAGAGGCTATTAAACTACATACACACACACTATGTAAATAAATATTTACATAGATATTTGTTACACCCCTTCAAAACAAATACTTGAACTCATCACATAAATATTTGTCTTAGGTGGGAATCATACCCATGACACTCAACTCACCAGTCATTTTCATTAACCACTGAGCCATTGTATCTCAGCATAGCGTCACCTGTTTCATATAATGACGTTATACAACATATAATATCTTTTTTTCCTCTCGACACTTATCATTCCACTGGACACGGATCATTTAGAATGACAGGGCTAGACCATAGTACAAGGTCTTAGTCTGCCAGGCGAGCCAAGTGCAGATGGGATACAAACGTAACATCACGCCTGTAATCTTCAAGGGGTAGGCAGAGTGGTGTACTACACCCTCACGTTTCAGCAGTTACGTTTAAGTCCCATGGAACAGGTGGTGAGCCAATTGCCATACACCGAAGACAGATCCAGACTCCGAGTCACTACTAGAAATTCTAAATTAAAATAATCCAATAGTACCCAACCCGCGTTTGAACCCAGGACCTCCCGATCTGCAGTCGCGCTTGCAACCGCTCCACCAAAGAAGCAGTGGAGGCACGAGGGCAGATTGGATAAAGTTGTATAATATCATTTTAAATAACAATAATAAAGATATATAAGGATAAAATTGTATAAGATCATTTTATCGAATCTTAATTACTGTGTCGTCAATGTCCGTTTAAGAACGATGTTAATTAAAATGTTTATGTTAATTGAGCACTTTTTTCTTCCAACGTTTCCTTAACATTTTTTACTCCTTCTAATAATAGTGAAGTAGCTTGCATGACGTCACTATGGATCATAAACATTTGTATGCAATCTCAAATTGCTCGGAAATTCCATATGAAATCATACTCAGATGTGTTATTATCTGTAAAAACTTTACTGGGATACTTCATATTTTAATCTGCTTGCCTTCTATTAAGGCAGATGCTGAGGTTATAGCTCCACAAACAAGCCTTTTTTGTAGTTCTCAAAAATTGTTATTATTAGATCATCACGCCAAGTCGCTTACGAAATATGCAGACACTTCCAAATATATTTATTCCTTTACTTGACGTGCTTCTTCTACGTTCCTCTCTCTTTATACACGCACGCCACTTTCGGCGTCTTTGTCTAAGAGAATATCAAAAACAAAACTCGTATGTACACCATTTAGCATTGCCTGATTGTTGGTTTTAATATTTATCTTCTAAATAACTAGTGCAGAAGGACAGCGTGCTGAGCTCGTACACAGTAATTTGACCTGTACAGTTATTCAGATACATCCTTAATTAGAATGCATTAACATTAACAGAGTGTTAGGTTGAACGCGTTACGCTATATTGACAGACCGCCGCGGCCCGCCACCACTGGTGTCAACAATGCAGATTAAATTGTCATGTTCGTGTTCCATCGGATTTCCGGTATAGCGCTGTGTATTCGTGAAGCGTTATCTCGCGCTATGTATTGTAATGAATTATTGTTTATCGTCACTTGTCACAATTCATTTGTATCATTTGAATGTTAATATTTAGTTCACTACTTTTGTGATGCGTTATTATTATATCGCCTCGCCAGGTCAATACGGGGTAAACAGAGATCACTGCGGGGCGATTATCTCTATCCTCACAGACAGCTATGTTTACTATTTTACTGTATTGTAATGTACATTCCACGTACTAATGTAATGTGTAATATTTTGTAGTACTTTATCCTGATAATATTGAATTAAATTTTGCAAATCCATCTATAACAATCTCCTATCGTGTTTAAACTTTAAATCGCCTCGTCGAGGTCATCTTAAAGAGATTTCTATCACTGATAAAGTCCTCTATTAGTTGCACTTTACTTTAAGTGTTTCTTTTTTCTTTTTTCTGTGCTGTCCTGTTTTTATTTTGTTTCTATGACTTGCCACTTTTACCACTTTCAATTGAACTGCATATGTAATTAATGTTATTATATATCTGTCAAAATTTTTCCTAAGAGAGAGGATACATATTACATAATATATTTTGGTAGCATACAACCAATATGAATGACATTCATATAAATAGGTATTTGACGCCTAAATAGAGCAATATTGGCCATATATGTATATGTATCCGGGTTCTATTCGCTAAGGCAAATGTATTTATGTGACAAACAGATGTCTATTTTCGTTTTACGTTTAATGTTTTTCGTTTAACTATTTTGTAGAACACCTGCTTATTGCCACCCACCGCTTTATCATTCCAGTGCTGGACGCAGATCCTTCTATTAGATGTCAAGAATTAAAGCTGCGAGAATTTGCAGAAATAAAGCCTATTAAAACTAAAGATCTGTATAAGTATACATGATGTTCTGCAAATAAGGCACTATAGGCACATCTAAACGCTTTCTATATTTCATTCCCTCGTTTCCATCTGTCTTTATGTGAAACACTTCCTTGGTCGGACGGCTCCGAGAAATCTCTTTGAAAGATTGCTTCCTATGCCGTGTTTTCTTTGTCATATTTTTATATTCTCATCTACCTATTTTGAATTTCCATTTAAAAGAAAACAGGTTATGCAGAATGTATTTCAATGCATTGCATCTATTTCAAGAAATAATTGAACTGATATTGTCAACTTACAACAGCGTTCGAAGCAAATAAGATTTTTATTGTGTTAATTGGTTTTCCAGCTTGATGTCTTCTCTACACCTCTGTTAGGAAATTTGTTATCAACATTAAATATGCAAGTTCAAAAATTTAATCTTACTTTCATAATTTATGTTCATGACTAGACATTAGAATAGTATTGCTTTCCTGATTTTTAACTTCAAATATTTTTCAATTCTATTGATGATCATTCAATAATACGCTTGTTGAAACTGTTATTGTTACTGCTATTGAAACTGTTACTGTGTTTTAAAAATTCAAAGAAAATTGAGGTAGTCTCGTCATTTAATAATTATCAAAAAAACTATTCTGATTGTTTTTATTACATTCAGTGTAAGTAATTGCTTAAACCACAATAACATTTGATAAAGCAGTAACAAAATATTTCATAACAATCTCAAACCCTTTATGGCACTCCAAAAACCCGCAAGAAACAAAAATTGGAGTTTATTATTTTTATTCTATATATTATATATGTTTTTCCTAATGTAAACCTAGACATTGTGACGCAATACTGATGAGTAAAAACATTGTATAATTAATTATTTTTTCTTTTTGTTTCAGGATATTACCAGCCAGCCGGACCTCTAATAAAAGAGAGCAGCGCAGATGCAGAGCGTGCGCTCGCCAGATACCATCCTCCGCCACATTACCACCCGCCGCATCCATCGGTATGTGATCTATTACCATCACAAGTAAAACAGTATTCAATACTAGCAATAAAAGGTAAATAGGTACCTTAAGAAAATTTCTCAAGATATAATTAATATGTAAGAACAGTGTATTTAACATATTCGTAACACGTAAATTTAATTAATGCAGTAGACGCACCATTATTGAAAACAAACCGAGGTCAAATAGGTATAGGAGACACAACATTGTTATTAAAATGTTTTCCTGTAAATATGTATGTTAACTATAAACATTTGGCGTAGTACGAATTGTTCAAACATCATACACACCGAATTGTCACCGCATGCCATTCGACACAACAGAGTAGTTACACGTACATAGGTACGCCTCTGTCTGGGACCCAACACTTAAAAAGTCTGGCTTAGGCATGATTTGAGACAAAAGGAACGTACGCTGCGATGGATCGCGAAAGAAAAAGAAAAAAAACAACTGTAAATACGCGCTCGTTTTATTGGAATGTTTTTGTAAAAAAAAGCGAAGTATTTTGACGTATTTAAAAATATCTGTCAAAGATTCTACGCTTATTCTTTCTATAATTTTAAAATACATATTATAATTTCGAAACTATACTTTTCAACATATAAAAATAATTTCTAAATCCTTAGGGTTTTATACGAACTGTTTAATTGTATTTTAATATAAAACAAATACTTTTTCTATGTAGATAAATTTAAACATCTCTCCGAGGCGATACGTTAGCGTAGTTTCGTAGTTTTAGTCGATTAGTTAACCATCGAAGTAATAGGTTCGCTGTTGTAAATTTAAAGCCTTGTAGCGAGCGGCTCTAATGGTTACATTTTATCGTGTTTTATATTTTACGAGCACAGTTTACCAATGCCGGGACCACACACCGTACGCGATAACATACTATTAACAATGACCCATTCATTCGGCTCAATGTTAATTCATCACTAATGGCACATAACTAACTTTGTACATACACGAAATCTTAACTACATAGTGGGTGGGGATGTAAACGAAGAAACTTGCGAGTCTCATTTCGAATATGGAATTCAAAGTCTGATTTGATACATACTATATATTTATCGGTTTTTACCCATCACTATCGAGGGTTATAAGAAAGAATTTTACAGTTTACTTTGACGCTCTCTCGAATACGAATATCTGTTCTGGAAATTCTCCTGACAGTTTCAGTAGTGCTTTAATTGGCTTGACATCGAATTGTACAGATTAATTTGGTATACAAAATATTTTAAACGTACCGATTAAAAGCTTTTCAAACGGTGTGTTTTCAAACAAGCTTCAGTAGATACATTTATCAGTAAAACTATTTCAACGTGGTAGGTACTGACAAACCGAAATAGCATCCCCATGGTCTTCCCTAATTGTAAAGAGTTATCATCAGTGGCAAGATTGACATAAATTATTAATAAGAGAATCACATAAAATAAAAGACGAGTATGACATAAATTAGATTGCAAGCTATGAGTAAAAGAGACATAAAATAGATTACAGCACATTCTTTCGTTATACAATTAATCGATAAAACACGAACTTACACCTTGATTCTCATAAAATATATAAGCACCACCTTTTTTCCTATGATCACGTGCCGCCTCGCCGCGTCGCGTATCTGATGAAATATTGAATTAATATCGTCGGCCGGAATGTTTAAACAGTCACAGATTAATAATGTAATCCCTCGTTTTATGTTTTACGTACCGGACCAAGAGTTTTTTTTATACGATTGTTGAGATAAATTATATAAAGTTATAGTAATGAAAGCCGATTAAAAGATTTCACAGTCGCGAATAAAACTATAACAATCAATTTAATCGTGAAAGGTTATAAAAAATATTTTTCGCAAACGACTTTATTTGTTTTTTGTGCAATCATTGACAATTATAAATATATAACTCTATGGCTTATAAAAATAAAGGATGTTACTAGAATTTAAGACACGTAGGTACGTAAAATAATAACACGTCTATGAATCTTGTCAAATCTATGACTATCTTTGTACTTTAACACTTGCTCCGGTCTTCAACAGATGCTGCACCAGTATGGTTCGCCATACTACCCCTCGGATCTCTGCTACGGGAGGTATTACAGACCACCGGCGTCTTACCATATACCACCACCACAGCCAGAAGCACAGGTAAATAAATTTACGGTTTTTGAAAACATTCTTATTCCGAATAATCCCGAGCATCGCGACCTCCCTGTCATCGACGGGAGCTCTAGTCAAAGGCCCTTAAATAAGGTCTTAAGGAATGGAAATAGTCGAAATATGCCAAAAAAAATTATCATTTCAGTAACATCTGTCAATATTGTCTACGTTCCTAGTGCGCTTTAATTAAGTTTTTGGATTGAATAATAAAATGTTTAAATTAGTTTATTTTTTTTTACAAAAAACATAAGATCACGCCTGTGATCCCCGAAAAGATAGGCAGAGGAGTGTAGTACACTCCTATGTTTCACCAGTTAAGTTTACGCTCCGCTGTAGAATAGGAGATAAACCCATTACTATACTTACATCGAGGACAAATCCAGAGTCACTAGTCACTACTAGCAATTTCCAGTCAGAAAATCTGTGTATTACCCGATTCGGTAATCGATCCCAGGATCTCTCAATCAGCAGTCGCGCTTGCAACCAGTCGATCAACGAGGCTGTCGATTACTATAAAAATCAATCAAAAATGTCTCTGTAAACCAAGCAGTTAGACAAACTTCTCATATGTATATCTAATGTGGATTAAATTTGCTGTTTGATATAAGAACAATAAAATCACAGATGTTTTCCACCTGTTTGCGTTAACGAGCGTTAAGCTATTGCAGCGACATTACCATGCGAATGGACCGCATTCCTGCGTCCCGGCTCGCGCCCGGCGATCACACCGCGCTGCTTATTTGTTTAATGGAGTTATTATAGGCGTTTTGCGTGCCGTCTCTTTGATCTATTCAGTTATGCGATAGATATCTGATAAAATTAAAGAAAATACCCTCTTTTTTTCTGCACAAGATGTGGCAACATACACCGACACTCGATTGAAAAAGCCTATTAGTTTTGGCCAATTGGTTTAGTAATCAGTAAAACCGATGGTTGAACGGTCAGGGATTTGACTCCCACACGG
>DWME01009571.1:0-10829 GCA_018244795.1 Parelbella ahira ahira | reverse complement strand
GGTGCGCGCCATGGATTTGAACCCAGCACCGCCGGAGTGAGAGGCTGAATTCTTAACCACTAGGCTATCACTGCTATTATTTTTTATGTAATTTTGTTTTTTTTTTAATTATCTATTGTCACATTCAAATAACTGTTGAATTCAATTAAAGAAATCTGCAAAACGCCATCAAATAATTGATGTAAAATGAAAGCAAAAGATTCCTTTAACATTAAATCGGGTGATAACTACAAAATTTTGGTTCGGAGACGTGGATGAATGAATGAATAAGTGAATGAGTAGTCCCTAGATTACTGAGCAGATTTTATTGGATGAAGAACTCGGCGTAAAGTCCTTTGGGATTTCCCAGTGTACTCTAATATTATTTATTTTTCCTTGTGAAAGATAAATACTCCGAAAATACACACTTCTTTTCGTTTTTTCTCCGAATTGACTAACCACGATCTAGACCGCAAGGCAATAAGACTGACTGAAATAAATAATTTCTTTCTTTTTCTATCGATATGTTACTACCGTTTTATTAAAACATATTTGCAATTTATTTCATATTACGTTAATGAGTAAAATATTTAATTTTATTCAAAATAAAACATGTCACATTTATAAAATTAACGTGTTATGATAAATATTCTTATCTGATTAAATATGTAAGTGTAGTCAATGTTTATTATAAAAATTATGTAATGTCCACGTTCAGTATTCAATAGAAAATATTGCCAGCAATTGAATTATTTTCTAAAAGGGTTAGATGAAGTTTATTCAACTTTACATTATTATTATATTACAGTATATGTAAAACAACTGATAGTTCCTACACGCGTTTACAAACGGGGTTATTTGGTTTGCGCTGAAGAAGATGATGACAACACATCTATCTACGTTTCTTCTTGTTGTTGTTCGTTGTTTTAGATATACCTTCGAGAGCGTTCAGTACAGCCGGAATAGCACATTTCAATGTCATGGAACTGGCAACCGAGCACGCGTACACGTGTACAACCGAGCTCAGAGCGATCTGGACTCCTACCCGAGGATAGTTTACAACATGCATCGCTATTCTTAAGAGCTGAATTAGAAAACTTTTGATTATAATATACATATATACAGGCTTAGCTCAAAAATGTTTTTCGGAATGGCGGAGTCTCCGCCGCGACGCTGCAAACGGCGGAGCTCATGATGAAGAATTTCGTACAGTTCCGAAACTAGTCGGACCATCCCGAAAAACATACGAGAGTTAAGCCGGTATATATATAATCATGTGTATAAAACATTCACGAAACATTTAATGGTAAAATATAACTTTTTCTCGTATATATCTTTCTATCCCAAAGCATTGCATTAATTACAGTTGCTTAACAGTACGAAATTGCTGATGTGTTTCCCGTAGTCGACGTGAGAACGCCTTTGGATTCATGTTTAAGGATAATAGTCGAACTAACAGTAAAACACTGTTCGTAATGTGATTATTATCGCTATTACTTGAACTAGATTACCTAGCGGCTTGTGGTGTGGGTTAAAGATGATTAGTCCCCGGATCAAAATCTTGTAAAAACCTGAAACAAAAAATCGTGATTTCAACATCTTGGAAATATAAAACATTTTTTTAAATAGCATAAGCTCAACACTTAGGTATTCACGATTAGAGGAAATTTGACCAGATAGATTACAAACATGCATATATGTACATAAGTACATACCTACATACTCGTATATCGTTAGTACTGTTTCCCACAGGAATTTACAGAGAATGAGAATTACCACCGGCTGTGATCTTCCTGAACTTCTTTCGTCTCTACTATTTGCATCAGTCTACGCACAACTAACAACAAATTATTATTTCTATGTAAAGGCATTAAGATGCTAGGTAAATTTATGACTGCCTCGTTGGTCGAGTGGTTGCAAGCGTGACTATACAATTCAATTCAAATGTCATTTATTCAAAATTGGTTCATTAGAACACTTTTTGTACGTCAAAATGAAACTATCACCGCTTCGGAAGATCGGTCGGATCGATCGATCGGAAAGTCCTGAGTTCAAATCCCGGGTTGGGTATATACTCTTGGATTTTTCTAATTTAGAATTTCTAGTATCTAGTGACTCAGATTCTGAATGTGTGCCGGGTGTATGACAATAGACTCATCACCTATTCCGTTGCAGAACGTAAACGTAACTGGTGGAACGTGGAGATGGACTACACTCCTTCGCCTACGCCTTCGGGAATTACAAGCATGATGTTACATAAATTTTAAGATTGCATTAAAAATAGAAGGCGAGTTGACCATTTAGTGTTCACAGTTGATAACACATAACTCAAAAGAAAGTTTATTTTATATTTGAAACTTATACATATATGGAAATGCGCAAGACGGAAATCTTTGGACTGAAATGGTCTAAGCTTTTCTGTATAGAGTATGTCTTAGAACTCTGTAAGCGGTGCATCTAGACATCGTAGTTTCCAACATAAGCAACACGATTGAAGTATGATTAACTAAATCCATCTTTAACCCCAAGTTTATTTTAGCAATGTTATTATTAAAAACAGAACCGTCGTGAAATTATTATGAAGTGCAATGTCTCGTCTGACGAGAGTTATAACAGAGTCCCAGTGGGAATATTGACGAGCTGTTTAAATTACATTTGTAGTTTTTAAGAGCAGCTAAACGGTTTATTTTCATCGTGATGACTCGAATTCTTTACGTACCAACATCGCACCTTTTGTCTCAGCTGCTATGTTAGTAATGTACTCGTACAAGTTTAGAACATTAACAATAACAGAACAGAGTTAAACATAAAAATATTTCATCGAAAACAATTACAGTACATTAATTTATTCAATACATTGAATATTTTACAAAATACTAAAAGTTCTTCTTTAATTTCAATGTGAATAGTAAAACAGCGCTTAAAAGATCTAATATATTCTGTATAAAACTAAACAGGAAGCTTAAATCCTGTAATAATTACAGTCGTTAATATAGTTCAGCAATTACACTCGAGTTTTAATCGGGTCTAACAATATTCGGTTTAATTTTGGCTGGTGCAGCGAACGTTATTATGATGCCGCTGGAGCCATTGCTCATTACGCAATTGTTTTTACTGCACTTGACTCTCCCTTTGTAGATATTCTAAGACACTGGCAGTTACGCTGTTAAATATATACTTCGCACTTCATGTAACAGAAGTCGGAATGTAATCGTTTTCCCTGATCTAGCCTAGGACTCATCTATACTCAACCCACTACAGTCTCTCATAAGAATTTATACGTCTTACATACAAATAATTGACGTATGGGTTACTGCGAATTAGTCATGTTGGTGAAACTGCCCAATTCACATCAACGTGAATGTTTCATCAAGAAGTAGTACATAGTCGGCAATCGTTGGCAAACACTAATAAATATTACGTAGTTACTTAAAGATACGTTTAGCTGGAATGTTTACTGTAGTTCAGTTCTTCTTAATGCTGCCAATAGATCTAGATAAGCTGTAATATGTAACCGTTCCGAGCTCGAAACAATTTATTGCGATTTCGATACTTTGAAGTAGCTCTCAAGAATAAACTCAGTGAATTCTTATGATCTCGGCTAATTCCAATGCACCTGTCTTATTAGCGTCGCGTCTAATAATACTTGAGTACTCGTATTATTTCTCTTCATATTTCTGTTCACCTAATCTCTTCTAATACATTCTGAGTTTGTGTAGGGGAAATAAGACTTAAGTATCGGTTCAATTTCTAGAAGCCTGTGTTTTAGTAAAAAAAAATTAAGATTATGTACGGAGCTGAATCACAGGGTATACTTATTGGGGGCGATTTTGAGAATTTTATTTGAAACATTAAATAGACAAGTTATTTATTTTTTACCCTTCAATAATCGTAAAATACTCTAGATATTTTCTATTTTAGGTAAAAGTAAACGGGCGGTCAGCGACCTCTGGATAGATTAATTGACGTGTTTAACCAGACGTGAAATGTAGCATCGTATCATTGTTAGGTAGACTCGCGAAAATTAAATTAGTTATAGTTACAGCTGATTAACAGTCCGTAATTATATCGATTCTTTGCTGACTTCTGTTAGACATTAGTTGGGTAATAGTGTTTTTTTTTCTTGGTGTATTCTTAAGTTGTACCTGTCGTAAAGAAGATTTGTGAAACACTGTCTCGCCATGAGTTTCTTACGGTATATTTAAAAACGGTTGATTATTAAAAGCCACAGAAAAATACTGGACTTCCAGCCGTAATCCTTTTTTCATTCTACTTCACATCAAAAGGCGTATTTAAATATTATTTGTGTGCACTCTGTATATTGTCATTCGGCCCGTCCGCGTCAGTGTAAATATAAGCGGAAACCGTTAACGCTATGTAATTATGTTCTATATTTTTAACCATATCGTTCGTTGTGTCGCACGAAGTTTACCTACTTGGAATATTATATTAACGTGTTACGTCTACTAACGTTATCATGTAGCTTCTGAACGAACTGACCGATTGAGTCTCGTTCACGCAATACGTATGTTTCGGAAGGCGATGGATTATCGTTGTACCAGGAATTCTTTTTTGTAATAATATTATTTTTCAATCTATGTTACCGAATGGACAAGTATGATTTTCTTGACAACGAAGTTCTCGGCGTGGAAATGTGGTGGCTAACAATAAAAAAGTAAAAAAAATATTACAATATCTTCTTTTAATTTAAAATTATAAAAGTTTTAAGAACTACAATTTAGCGATTCTCTAAGATAGCAAAGTATATTTTTGCCTTTAACATATTATGTTTTTTTCTCTATATATACAGTGAAATATATATATATGTATTGTTAATATCGCAAATAACGCAGGAGTGACAGGTACCAGCTAGTAATTAACAAAATAAGTACAGATATCAAAGATGATATAGGATAATTGTACCGCAAGTTATGTCGCTGCTGATTGAATGGAATCGTTTGGATACAGTAGCCTTAATAGAATCACAACCGATGTGATCACTAAAAACTAATATTGTAAATAGGAAACGCCGATATTCCTGACAGTATTACAGATTTTGATTAGGGCTCCGTATGGCTATTGTTTAGTTTATTTGTCATATAATAGAACTGCTATTATATAGGATAACAAGAAAACCGATATGTAGTATATCGTATTTCGTTTATAAACACTGAATGCAATGTTTATATTTATTAAAATATGGTAAATTACAAATTGAGGGGACGCACTAGAGAATATTTAATTCTTGAAATGCGTGAATAAAATATGTTTTAGAATCTGTGGCTTGCACGTAAAAATAAAACAGAGGATCATTTACTAACACCGAACAAGTAAAACTAACAATAATCGCTTTTAGATTAGACAACACGGATCTTCTGATAGTCGACCACATTGTATTCCCACGGGGGCAAGAATCTCTTGGAAAGAAAAGCTTAAGGCGTTTGTGGTGTAAAAATAGTCCATCTTTTATTTTTCTATCTATATGTTTCATTTATTTGTAATATGCGTATGTACATAAATAGTTTGAGATATTTGGCACTGAAATATCAGGAAATAAACTATGGTCAAACCAAATCTATTTTACTCTTTACAAAAAAAGAATCATTATAATAAGCATTAAGCAAAACGCTTTAAATTTTAACTGCACTTAATCTCTTGTTACTGTCTTGAATTTTGTACGTTCGTGTGATCGCTGGTGAAGTTCGACTTTCTCTGGAGGAAATGTTCAGTTTGTGTTATAGCTGTTTCTTATATAAAATATTTAAAAATAAAAATTTGTCAAATGGTGTGTCGCCATACAGATAAGCTTGAACCCGACGTGCCTTAAATTGACTAACAAATGCAGCAGCATTTCTAGCTCTAAGTACGAGAGTGTATGTGTAACAGAAAAAACATTTGTATTGTAATAACGCTAAAATAGTTAAAGATCAAATCAAGTGACCTTCGAAGAGCGTGTGACGAACAACCGCGGGAAGACGGAAACCATTCATCAACGTACTCGTATAGATACTTTCTTGTTTACTCTCCGTCTGCGGTCGCTCGCATCACCAGATGCTAGGGCAGTGACATATACTCGTAAAAATATAGATTTAAAAGTATCATAATAATGGAATTTCTCGATAACTTACACTATGCATTTCAGTCCCTAGGCGAAACGCTTGTCATTATGAGCGGATTGTTAAAAAATGATACAAAATATAATGTTCTAAATTCATACTTAGATATATCGTTAACACTAGACCTAAAAACTTGTCCTAGAAAAAATAAATTGGCATGTCAGACGAATATATGGAAACGTTATATTTGAAGTCGCTCGAAGATGGATTCACCTTAAATAGATTTATAGTGATAGGTCTCTAAAAGTAAAACACAATAAAAGTGCACATTAATAGCTCTCTAGATTAATTATTTATTTTTCCGTTACCTTTCCTTGTTCTGGGATTCCTAATTATAGATTGATTGCGAGTTACTCGTATAAGGCGGTGGAAGCATCTGTTTAGATTTCATATCCGGGAACCTCATACGGGTAACTCTGTGCGGCAAAATAATCCGTACTTGCCTCTTGGTACTTAGATTTGAGTCATGATATACGTAAATAGATATATTTATTTATTTATTTATTTATTTAGTAGATTTATTGTTCCACTGTTGGACACATGTCTCTTCTCAGAATGTGAAAGGCTAGTTCACAGTCTACCACGCTCATAATATGAGGATTGGTAGACATGGAAGTTATACATACATACATAGGATACTAGGATTTCTATATTCACCTGTAACAGCTTTTAGTATTGATTCAGGTAGATTTTCAATTCTAATTTAGATCGGACACCATTAGTTCGGATCGGACATAGGCAAATAGGGGATTCCACGCCTTTTGTATAAAATAACATATATATAAAAGAAAACGCGAACTATAACAAATCCTTATAGGATAACGGTATAGAGCATTTATAGTTGATTGTAACTACGATTATGTTGAGCTATTCTGGTGCTCCGCTGTCAATAGTCGCATTAACAAAGGACTCCTTCCACTTACGGCAATACATACATATATCTGTTGAGTTACGCTATTATCACTCCTAAGGCGATATTAATAAAGTCAACGAAATGTGCCCTTGTGTAATGAAAGATACGCGGAAATACGTGATGCTCAACCGTAAGTACGCTTTGTTATTTAAATGTTTCTAACACGCTATTGCTTCATTCGTATTCTAAAGTAGGTCGGTACACTCTCGTTGACTCGCACTACCATGGCAGTGCATAGTTTTGTTTTTGTCAGCTGCCGTGCAAGCGACAATTTTACGTTCATCATGCCAAGTGATAAATTACACGGTATACAGCAGCGCTTGCAAAAGTATAAACAATTTTTAATCTATGTCTATAATTCTGCACTACTTTAAATTAAAAACTTGTAAATATATCGCATTTAATACGTGTCACAAACCACAGTAGAATTTGTAACCGCAACAAATTTTATCTCACTGAGATGTAACTGTGACACCGAAAATTTGTTATGGCACAAATTTAATAAACTTTGATATCCTTTTTTAAAGTTTTTAAGAAATACCTGGACAAAAACGTACACTTTAGCATATTGTTTCGAAACAACGGTTAAATAAAGGTTAAGATGTTTCCGAGAGGAAATTTAAAAACGTTTTCATTGAAGCTAAAAAGGCGCGTAAAATTAAACATGGCGCTCGTAAATGTCACTAGCGGCGCCGGCGCGCGGCAGGTGGGCACACACTGCACTCGTTTTATTATATTTCGTTACAGTTTCGCTTAAATTTGGAAACACTCGGAACTATTAAATATCTTCATCAAATGTTTATTGCATTCAAACTGGGAAAGTAATCGTTGTAGTAGCAACGCTAGAATTAAAAATGATCTGAGTAGACGCTATTAATTAATAATTATACGAGTCTAATAATTCTAATAAAGAAAATTCTTATTTGCTAACTTTTCTATGTGATAGCTTCGCAGTAATATATTGTAAATTTGACATTTATCACTTTTCCTGTGCCAATAATGATATTATTTATAAAAAACTCATTCAATTGACAACATAACAATGCTGTCATAAATATTCAACACACTGGTATAAGACAAGAAACTGTTTTTACTAATGATTAATATGAAATATTTCAAAATACCCGTATATGTACCTATATTAATGTTATACCGTAGAAGTTTTCAATTTTCCAAATAAGGAACAATATGTAGCTAAAACACTTGTCTTCTTGTGATACTTTCAGGCTGTATTCCAGAGTGTTGAGAGTCACACATTATTATAGTTCATCACCTCTGAGCGACCAGAGCTGCGGAAGATCAAAAAAGAATGCCGGATAAAGAAGTAACGAAACGTATTGAAATAAGAAAACTAATTTCTATTGCCGCGTACAACTCTAAATTCAGTAAGAACAACACGTGGCATCTTATCGTCTGTGTCGTTATCTAGCAGCTGTAGTTTACCATGATGTACAAGAAATCTACATAAAGAAGTATGAATATTTTGAAATGTTGCACGAAAACCAAATCTCATTTAAAAATAGAATAAATATATTATTAGTAATATAATATTTTGCAATTCCGTGGAGCAGAAATCAGGGTTGAAATCATTACACAATTATATATAAATCTCGTGGGAAGTGTCCATAGCATTTTATAAACTTCTACTTGAATTTATACCATAACCTATGCCAAACCTTACTAGATAATGTTAATGGAAATGGTCCAAGCCGCCACATTACGAAAAAAACGAAAGACCAACCTTGGGACATAAAAGGTTATAGTCGGTGCTGAACAAAAATGTTCCCACATGAAAACAATACTCAATATTTTCGTACACACAATATACTGTGTATACTGTGTGGTCTGCAAAAGCAACAGATTTACGTTATTAAGTAAGTCGTTTGTTCTAATCTGGTTTCAACGTAACGCAACGGTCTTGTCGTAACTGCCGTTGTAAAGTTGAGAATATGGCTGATACGGTCAGCAAAAAGATACGGTATTTATTTTTACTGGGGTGTTTCATTATTTTAGTATTTTTTTTTAATATTAAAAGCCAAACAGGCAGGCGGCCCACATGATGGTAAGTGGTCACCGTCGCCTATAGACATTTGCAACATCAAGGGTTAACAATGTGTTGCCTGCCTTGAAGGAATTTTTTCACGCTCCGTTTGAAGAAGCCCATGTCATAGCGTGTATTAAACGTTAAAGAAATACGAACAGATTGGTTAGAACAGACACCTTAATGTGACGCATAGCTATAAAGGTAAAAATCTACAATGTTCTTGACATAGGTATCGTTTCCGAGAAACGGCTGGGATCTCGAAATTTCGACGAACATATAAAAGCAGCTATATGTACATAACATGAACCATTCCAGAGAATGATGAAAAATTACATATCGATTATTATTATCTGGATTTTAAAAATCATTGTTTCTTACAACTTTAATAGCATTATATTAAGATATTGCAGTATTTTTTATATAAGGGCCAATTATGTAAGATAAATCTTAGAAGACAATTGAAATCTGTCCAAAAGTTTTTTCGTGAGATGGGCCCATCGGCGAATCTCTAACATTTTTTTATCTACACAGTAGTGTAGACAGTAGTGCAGGCAGTAGTGTTAGTAAACAAAGACTCATCTGACAGTACGAGCGCCTATGCATATAAATACTTAACAACAGTACGCCGTGGTTTATTTATATTTGTTTATTTATTAAACGAACAAATTGTATATCATTTATACTTTACTGTCTGTGATAAGTCTTTCAATTCGTGCAATATTTTGTAAGGTATTCTATTTCTAAGGTATATATGTATATTTCTAAGGCTAGCATTCTAAGGTAGAATGTTATCTTCAGCTCACTTTTCTCTCTGTGCCCTCTTTGGTCTAATATATAAAAAATCAAGACAAAAACGTAATGTAAGAAACAGGAGAAAATGTAATAGCATTAATTTATTTCAATGATGCAAAAATAAGATTTTAAAGAATTTTCAGAAATCTAAGAATAATAATTAACACTTTAAATTAAAGATTTTACATTTCATTTTTCGGCTTTTTTTCTTTTTTATTGAGATGTACAATCGTTTGTCAATAAAGTAGGTATTTCGAATATATTGAGCGTATAGTAAACAGACCTAATTTTAAGGATGTAAATGGAATTACAGTTTCATCTTTGTCACGGTCTATCACAAATAATTTGGAGTATGTCCTCGTAAATATTCCAAATTATTTGAACATGAAGAGAATTCGTAATCGGCTCTCTTAAGTGTGGAGATTGCTGAAAATGAAGCCGATAATGAAATCGCTAGGCGAGCCGTTTGTGCTGAGATTATACGGGCGTTAATTAAAAATTTTACCGCGAAAACAGCTTTGTCATTAAACGGGCCACAGAAACCAAGCGTTTGATATTAACTAATGAATGATTTAATTAACAACATTAGGAAGATCGGTATTTTTAGCCGCAGGCAGGGGGATCTGGGAACGCCATTGTAACTCCAGGAAACGGTTATTAACATGATTTTATAAGTATTCCATATTAATCTGCAATTACACAATTAGAACTAAATAAATAAATCAAAATATGGTATATTTTCTATACATGTTTTGTTTTTAGTCTGTGGTGAGTTACTGACTTATCTTATGACCGTTTGTCCTTAGAGAACCGAATCTTTAAATTTCAAAAAGACATCCCACACATTTCATTGCGAAATGTTAAATGCTATAATGGCGTTCATTATCATCATCATTATCAGCCTATTTCCGTCCACTGCTGGACATAGGCCTCACCAATGGCACGCCACTGAGCTCGATCTTCAGCTCTTCGCATCCAACCACTG
>DWME01009570.1:0-10830 GCA_018244795.1 Parelbella ahira ahira | reverse complement strand
TTTTATACGGGGATAGGCATCAGTTTTAGATAACCTAAAACGTTTGGAATCTCGCTGCTGGCTAATCGAATGTCGCTACCCAACACCATCCCTTTTCGATTCGGTCGACGCTCGCGTCATTTTTTCTCTGCCCTAAACTTCATTCAATACCATTAATTAACAATTAGTCATATCGTTAACCCAATACATAATTAACTAACAATTTAATTATATTTTGGAATTAAATTATCATGAGTAAAAAAATACTATTTGTCCAATGAAATTAATCAAAAAAGATCTTAGTACAAGCAAGGTAAACCAGCACAAAGTATTATGAAAGACAGATCATATCAGAAAGGGATCGACATCAGTTGTCAATTTCTTGGAATTATAAAGATATGTTTTGAACTTGTATCGAGATCCAAACGATAAACTCTAATATTTACTGCCAACCACTTATGAAATTGGATAAAACAATCAAAGAGAAAGTCAGGATTGGCAAGTCGCAGGGGAATAGTATGTCACAATGACAATGGCTTTGTACAATTTTTGCAACACATTATTGGGCGTCGTACGCTGTTTGTTTATTATAAAGTTCTACTCCAACACAATTCGGTTATTATGGATTATTGTAAACTAATTTCAATTAAATTGGCGCGAAAGAAAATTTCCGTTAAATAACGCCTGACACTCTTGTACAATTATTATAGCATTATTAGACGTACGTATTACTCCGTTCCATTTATAGCCAACCAATGTAACAGTAGCTAGAAGCGGCTAAGGGTGATCAACAAGATTTAACGTATTTTATAGATTGCTAACAACCGGGACGTGCCTTTCGAAACTTCGTCACTTACAGCTTGGATGAGTCTAGCGATACTTGAACTTACAGTTCGTTTGTAATGTGAAACCGCGTAAGAACGACGCCGCTATATTCAAATTAATTAAAATAATAATATTTAGTGAGTGGTTTTTTCTATATGCAGATGGATGAAGCTCTTTATGACCGATAGATAAATTACAAGAAATGGATGATTATACAGACAAATTCATACAGACAAATTAAACTTAGGTAATACGCGGCGTTATCGCTTTATAACGATTTCTTCCAGGCAGTAAACATACTCAACCCACATGTTCAGCGTAGAGATAGACAACAACTCCCTCTATTAGAGGTGGCCTGTGTCCATCAATGGACCGAGATAGGCCGAAATGATGATAATCCTATATATTCGTAAATGCAGTTCAATGTATCCGTTAAATACCCGTATTTAATAATCTTGAAGATTTAAATTGTTATCATTACCAAAACTTTTTATACGAGTAGTTCCAGTGTTGGGTATGAATCTCCTTTCACAATGACGAGGTTAAGAGATGCACACCAGTATTTAAATACGCTCCGAAGTAAAATGTGGAATTTTAAATTACTAAGCTATAATTTTTTATATTTTTAGGTTATTTTTATAACAAATTAAACTGTATTTAATTACAATAGTATTCCAGCAAGCGCGTAACAGTTACAGTAGATTGTCGTTGTAACACGAAAGCCGAATCTAAGCCGGCTTAGCGGCTCCGAGCGGGGCCGGCTCACTCATACTGACTATTTAGAGCTTATACTGACGCACGGAGTTAATTAATCACTCTTATTCGTTACTTAAATAATAATATTTCACCAATATTTTTGTTTAATACTTCTTCTAACTTGATTATGTATAGAATTAATTTGCCCTTTAATTCGTTACAAATATGCAAATATACCCGTATACCGACTGGCTGTTCCATACCTACACATTTGGCACTTCCCGCTCTACTTGTCAAGTCTGTAAGGATAGAAATATTAGGCACTCGGTGCTCTCTGCCTATCCCGTAAACAACTCGGTGTGATGCTGTACTAATAATAATAGCTGACCCAGGTGGATTATACTATTCGCACAGTAAGACTGTCCCAAATCGGAGAGTAGTAATACAATAATGTGAGAATAACTTAAGAAGTATTTATTAATGAAAAATAATAAGTTTCCTGGTCTTGGAGGGCTCATAGTTCAGAGCGTTTGGCGTACCGTATTTAGTATTTTCCGATAAGCAACGTTTAGTCCGGACAAGCCGTGTTTGAGCGAGAAGGTTTAAGAGTCCTTACAATTATCGGTATTAAGTGATCTATTAGCCCATACTCACGTCTGCTAGCTTTTCTAAATTGGCATCGAGCTTGACGCCGCTAAGCCCCTTATATCCGAAGCTTTTATGTAGTAATACTCGTTTACTGAGCTACGATTATTGGATGTTTTACAAGTGATATATGTATAATACTCTGAAGCTCAGTAATAAGGGCACAAATATGAATGTATTGAATATATATTCACATTTTATGTTGTCGGTTTTGTGGTTGTTCATTGTTTTGCAGTATATTTTGTATTTTATATTGAAAATAGAATGTAATTGATTTAAGATCTGTAGAATTTTATTATAAGATCTCAAGGTAATGAATATATCATTTAAGTGTGGTTTCGTCGATATTGTGTGACGCTTTCATGTCAAAACATAGTCGCAAAACATATTAATATCTTTTGTAACTATATTTCTACGTCATGCGAATCACAGGAGTCGTTCTAAAAATATTAAAAGTCTTTAATATCCTTTTCAAGTATTGAATAAAGAGCACATTTAATAGGATACAAATAGCTAGTTTGCTCGCAATTTATATCAGTATATAAAACAGTTTATCAATAATTGGATATCTAAACCACAAACAAATCGCGTGAGCACAATTACCCTCACGCCATCGAAATATCAAAAATAACGTTTTAAACAGTCAGTATATTTGATTCACTCCTGAACTGGCAATAAAATTGACCATGGATTTTTAATATCCGCGCCGGAGACATATACGAGTATAGATCGCTCCGTTAGGGAATCGAGAAGTCGATTTGCGTCGAAACTAAGTAGGCGTCTTTTTTTTTCAAAAGAAACTGCATATAGATAGCACGAGTCTTGGAGCTTACACGGCTTTTCTCTTTCAACCCGACTCCCGAGGGAAGCATTAAGAGAATAACTAAAGGAAGCGGAATAACAGTTCCCACAAAAAGCCAGTCGGAGTTCTTGCACACGGCTAATTAGCACTCGTTAGTTGCATCAACAAGCGAGTGTACATGCTTACGAGCTTGCTGTATTTTTCAAAAAGCGTAAAAGCATCAGTCCCCATCAGCCACGAACCACTAATGAGTTACATTACACAGAAAATATTTTTCCGCATCCTGAAAGGAAAAGTAGCAAATACTATTCACATTCGCTCGTACCTTTATCTGTGAATGTGTTATAAAGAAATAATAAAAGTCTTTCCGACGTTTCTGCTACATATTAAAAGCACCACAAAAGTGCGGAGAAATAATAATGCCCGCCGACCAAAGGCTGAAATTGCCTCCACTTTTCAAAAGATTTTTGTACTATGCTATACAAACAAAAATAGTAAAAAATTAGTCTTTTGCTGTCCGGCTGCTCGCCAAAGTCTGTCTATTCGAGTTAGTTCGAAGCTGAACGGACTACGCTGTCATACTCCAAACTGACGTTCGGCACGTGACTCAATTCCCCTCCGTTTGAATAGATTCCAAAATTTAAACCTACATCTAAACAAAGGATTTTTTTGTACGTTTATGAGTTTATTAAGGGGAAGGTCTATGTTAAAAAGTATAAGTCGATGAATTAAAACGTTATTAATATTGATATGAGTTCAATTTATGATAGTTCGTTAATAAACTCTGTAATATCGTTAAGCGATTTCAACTGAAACCTAAAGCTGTTTTAGTGCAATAGGAGCTAAAGAGCTTATAAAATTTTATATTGATCTAGCCGGATCTTCTAATAATTGGCAATAACTGGTAGGCGGGCGGCTCTTCCGATCACGTCCGCGAAACTTCCGACCAGCCATTAAATTAAGAACAACCAAACTTCATTTATCTCAGCTTGTTACTTCTACGGACGATAAGGTTTGGAAACACGGCTGGAAACTTCCCAAAACTTACAGCCAACTTTGGCGAAAAGTTGTCGAATCACGCCGATCGTTCACAAATTTGTTAGGTACTTATAAGATATTTTAAAATAGTCTGTACCTCGCTTCTTATCTACGGAACTTAAACTTTACAAGGCAAGTTCGTCGAGTATACTGCGTTACGATTATTTTAATGGATTGGACTACTCGTCATAAACTTTTCTTATCGTAAAATTACAGCACTTACTTTTTGCAGCCCGCTAGCAAAGTGGGTGTAGTGAATCTTATAAATATTCACAATGGTTGTTGCACAGCAACTGGTGATATTTAATTGGTGACACAATAATTCGTTTTAATAAATTCTAATAGGTATTTTGTTTGAGTTTAGAATTTGTGGATGGACTTTCCATAAAGACAGTTACTATTCAAGAATATTGAAATTCTTCCATAAAACCATCATAAACCATGGAATAATTGTCGAAAACAATGATGTAGCAGTTAAACGATCAAGGATCGTTAGCCGATTAATTCACAATAACGTGGCTTCCGTCAATCTACCTGGAGGCATTCTGCTGAGTCATCGTAATGCCACGTTCTATCAGATACAAACTATGAGCTACTGATACTAAAAACATATATGTACATCATAGCTCTGAGGTTCACCTGAATTTGCGTTCATAAATAATTATCGTAAGATGTATTAGATTTGGTTTCATCGCCTAGTTATATTTTTGTTTGTATATAATTAATGGAAATTCATTCATACGTGTTATTTTCCTACCTCGAAAGGGAACTGGCGTGATGATATTAATAATCAATACGAATGTAAACAATAGCAGACCGTCTTCAGCACGTAGTAGTTCAGAACGGATTCTTTTCCTTGCATATTTGAATATAGAATCAAAACGATATTTCGAATTATTATTAAAGGCTATTAAATTATGGCTACAAATATTATTCTTAAATAACGTAAAAATAACGTAACATAACGCCTGTAATTCTCGTAAGGATGTTAGGAAAGTATACTCCCACGTTTCACCAGTTACGTTTAGGTCCCAAGGAATAGTTGGTGAGCCTATTGGCATACATTGGGGACAATTACAGACTCCGAGTCACTATTAGAAATTCTAAATTAGAAAAATCCAGTAATACCCGACTCGGAATTTGAATCCAGGACCTCCCGATCGACAGTCGCGCTCGCAACCGCTCGACCAACGAGGCAGTAAAGTAAAAATAACTCGTCTTTAAAATTAACGTCGCATTAAAATTTTCTTCTTGATATAATATACATCGGCGTGATTAAAGACCCACTCGATTTTTCATTGTGTTATTTACAAGATATGTACAAATATGTATAAATTGATGTATTAAAATGAAAAATAAATAAAAAAAATGTATAAGAAAATATGTATCTGAATGTTAATTGTTATTGGCAGCCTTAAGGCGAAACTTCAGCTATAGCCGGACCCCGACCGAGGCATGTCCCCTTTCCGCAGTGAAGTCGTTTTTCATTTCAACACGGTTTATGGGGCGTCGTAGACTTTAATCTGCAGAAACGCATCGATCGCTTATACGAGGGGTATTTAAAGTGGAATAACTTCTTACAATGAGGCAGGGGTCGCGTGACGAGTCGCGTTTGAGAGCGCAAGGGGCCGGCGATACGCTGAATATTTATGTCGTAGCCTCATAGCTTTATAGCCTCACGCGGCACTTCATAGAAATCTAGATTCTCATCGATTCAAGAATATTTTTTAATTTAACCTGCTACTTGATAGTTCTCTAATTTTTTACCGGAGAAAGTACGTGTGTGATTAGTGGTTCCCGTTAAGAATGAATTTTCTTATGCTTTTTCTTTAAATCCGCGTGTCATTCGATACGAAGATTTCAGTATTCGTTTGGAAAGAAAAAAAGCGCCATACTTTATTCGTGGGAACTCCTTTTTATTTCTATCTATCGTATACGAGCGTATATGTATATGTGCGCGGGTGATTATCAAGATTCCGTCTGTCGCATATGCACCCGCATAACGCCTTTTCCTTGCGTTACGATTTCTACCAATTGATATCTACTGCAAGCCGCATTAAGGATTTTCTTTCCAAACATAAAATTTTTTGTATTAGCTAAGCATCAACCATTTAAATGCAAGTCTAATATATCGATGCAATATTTATGTATTTCAATAAAATTGAGACCGGATACTTTGTAATTATACATCTCCTTAACTATCATTTACAGAAATCTAAAGAGTGCTAAATATTTTATCGTTTTCTTACATTTTTATAATCAACATCATCATCAACGAATCTTTAAAAAAACAGGAACTCGTCGATTTTCATTTTTCAGCAATACAATATTTGACAGAAAACAAATTAACCGCGATTTCATGTATCATGCGTTATGCACTGGTTCCATATACCTATTGGTTTATGTGCATCAACAAACAGATCCAAAAATTAGAGCTGCAAGTTTACAAGTAGATTTACCTGCCCAATGAGGCGAGTTCGCGTGACGACGATACGATACGCAGGCTATTTATGCGGTTGCCGCGAAGAATTATGGTTCAAAAGTGCACTTTAAGAAAATTTGTTTTATGTTACAGAGCCACATTTTTGTAGAGATCAGATCATTTGCTATGATTAGTGTCTTTGTTATTCTTATACAAGAATGAAATTCAAAGAATTCAAATATGAATGAAGATCAAATGTGTACCCCTCAGACTCTTAACTGGAATCACTGGAATATGGTAATAAAAGTATAGTTATCTTAAGCAAAATTATGTGAGCCAGTGATAATACCAAATTTAGGGTACTTAAAGGGATGTAAAACTGAGCCTCGTCAAAATGTCAGTACATTTCTGTATACGGCATCTGATCCCAAATAGGTTTGAGAGATATATATACCTATGTTATGATAATCAGACGGCTGATACACTAAATATATATACATATAAGTACATACATGTATGTGCATATAAATTTTACACGCTGAGACAATAAATATTTGTGCTCATCGCACAATTTTTCGTTCTGGGTGGGATTCGAACCCGACGACCATTAACTCAGTAGTCAGGTTTATTAACCTTTGGACCAACGGGCCAATTTAATATAATTATATCAAGTATATAATAAATATAGTCTTAAAATTATCCCGAACATTTCTCAGGTGTTTCTTTGAAGGATCCCACAAGAAATTCCAAGAGTAGATATTTCATAAAAACTCAGAAACACGCTATAAGCCTACAAAATTCATAGCCGCCTCGACACGAATCATTGTCTGAAAGCGTTGTCTTGTAGCCGCGCCGTTGTAAAGAGAAAATATTGCCCGTCTATATAATTTACTGCCGTCACGAACAGATATTGTAACGATGCGTTTAATTTAATCGCAAATGTCACGACTCATGGCAGTTTTATAATATAACATCACGCCTGTATTTCCCGAAAGCGATAGGCAGGAGTGTAGTAGACTCCTATGATTCACCAGGTACATATGTTATACGCCCCACAGAACACGCGGTGAGCCTATTGCCATACATCATATTTTGGCATATTTATGTAGTATATTTATCTGGCATATTTATTTGGCATATTTATTAGGCATATTTAGTTTTGGTATATTTACTGGTAGACAACATCTTTGCCTATGAATAAATATTTGCAATATTGATTCTCTGGTTACAGCTAGGCACAAAATAAATAAACAAACATTAACTTTGATTTCTTGAGATCATTCACTTTTCATTGCTGGCGCGTCTGGAAGAGCTCTCCCTGAGGAATGAGCGACGCTATTGTGCATAAGTCTTTTTATGTCTTTCTGTATTTTTAACACTATATACAAAATTGTTAAATAATATCAAGAAATAAATATTCATTACTAATATTTATTCTCAGGTCAGCTGCACTAAACACAAGATATAGACAGTCATACATATAATTTACAGTCCATAAAATATGTACACTAGGGTACAATAGAGTATAATATGTATGCAGGTATAATAAAGTAATTTACATTGAATATCTCCCTGCAACTAAAAATTCGTTTCCCTGGGTTCCCTAACTGATCACGAGCTCGAAGTAACAGGTATTTACGATAGAGTTATTTCCTCTGTCCGGACGAAATGTATTAAGCACTATAGAATCGAAAAAACACATTCGAATGATATGAACAAAGGTAACACAAGTTAGCCAGATTATTATTGAAATATTGTTTTTGAAGGGCTAAAAATTACAAAAAAGTTATACCCTAAAAGACTCATTACAATATCTCGCAATATTGGAGGTTCATATGTAATGAAGCAATATCAAAGCATGAGGTACTGCTTCTCCAAAAAAAGATGTGTGAAAGTGTTTACATTCGGCAATCGGTAGCAAGTATATAAAGTTAAGTTACTAAGTCTGGAATGTCGACAATCAGTTGTTTATTAATAAGCAAATGCCTGCTGAATGCTGCTCTTACAATCTCCGAGTAGCCTTTTAATCCTTTATGTCTACTATAGGTAGAAAAAGGATCCTTACGCCCAAAATAATTCTTGTCAGAACTATTTTATTACAACTAATTACCTCAATAAGTTTTAGTCATACCATTAACGGTGTTCGAAATTCAAAAGATAAATAGTTCTCGTGCAAAGTTAGTTCGAAATTAATAAATGCATATTTATGATATGAGAAAGGCCACATAAAATGAGACCACACATTTAATAGTTATACATTATGGTCTCATATAAAATATAACAGAAAAAATATTTTATATATATACAACGAAAGTTTTGGTTGTTATATGGGACGAAGAATAAAACTTCATCTGCAAAAATATAGATCCAAAAAAAATCCTTATATTTACATACGTAGAAATTTATATTGCACAAATTAAATGATTACACGAAGATTTATTAAATTTGCTTTTGCAGAAATCTATTTAAAAAAAATATTTTTGTGAGAATTCACAATATAAAATGTATAAGCAGTGATAGGATTTGTGCGAGGTGCATAGCAATAGTCACATCTATTCATAACTGGTGAAATGTGGGTGTATATCACACACTTTTGCCTATCTCTTCGGGTTAAGTGTTATAAGCAGTAACATCGTCATTATATAAAAAGCATTTCGTCGATTATCACCCACGAATATAGTACATCAGGCAAGGCTCTGCAAAGGTCTGAGCAACTAGTAGAGGAGAGAGCGTACTGGTAGGATAACGCTTTACCCGCCAACAGCTCGCTCGAAAGTTGTTAAGGCGCACCGAAAAGTTTTAACGACTGTTATTTTACTATAACAGCATAAACCGACCACTTAATGTGCTAGCCACGCCACAGACACGCTTATGAAAGCCATTGTTTTAGGGGTGGCCATATACACAGACGTTGCTAATCTATATCGGTTGCCGAACTAGAAATAGTTATAATATCAGTGTAAAAATTTAAATTTGAACTTTATGTAATAGAAGATACTACATCGCGTCTGTATTTCTTCGAAAGAGTAGGTACTCTGCCTACCACCTGTGACCGCTTTTCACCAGTTTTGTTATTATACGTCTCATGGACTAGAGGTTGAGCCTTTTGCCATGTACTACGCACAAATTTAGACCGCGAATTATTTCTGGGAATTTGAAGTCAGAAAATCTCTTTAGAACGTTGGTGGACCTGGAGAACGAACCCAGGACGTCTTGCTCAGCAGTCACGTTTTCGACCACAAGACCAAGACCAACGAGGCAGTCTATGTAATCGAATAAAAATTAATATCTCTAATAGATTATTTAAAAAAAACTGTACCAATACAATATTATTAAGTAAATTGCTAAAGAATTGTACAAAGAAATTACGAATTCTTTCACAAAATATGCTTAATGTTCAGCAGATTACACACTTTACGAAATTGAGCGTCACTAAACGTTTAAATAGAAACAAATCATCGTAAAATGTTTTCTAGTCTGTCTAACTAGCACAACTTCTTATAATAAGTACCCACTTTGAGATTCTGTCGGACTCGAAATATACGTAGCTCTTAGGAAATATTATAAAAGATAAGTTCCTCTATACGGTTATCGCAGACATTAAAAATAATTTAAACGTATTTAAATTACTTCGCCCGATTCGCCCCTAGAGCAAAGATGACGCTTCTTTTCAAGCGAATGCGTTCGTTAAGCACGTATTTAACATTATTATTTAGGTTGTAACTACGGAAATTTATTGCGGACGTCTACTGTTTAAACTGTTAATTGTATTTAAACATCGCTGTAGTAACGTATTACTTTATTTTAATACGTTAACATATTTTGAAAAAAGAGCTGAGAGCCGTAAGGAACATAGAAGTATATATTAAATCATAACATCCTAATTGCATTTCGCGTAATAATACATTAACCTATATAATATGTTAAAGCTATAAATATAATTATCAACATTTACGCGGTTAATATCTAATATCTTAATCGCAGTAAAACATTTCCGAGTATTATTCGAGTAACATTCTATTAGCCTATCACCAGCGCTGCCAAGCTCTGGTTTGCGAGGTCAATAAAATGCAATACGCTCAGTCAAAACATGTTATGTGCGTATGGAACAAATTATATGGACGCTCCGACTACGGTTTAATCGGTTTTGGTTACATAATGAATACTTCAATACATCATTGATCAGTTTATTATTAGAGCTTATGAACTCGAATATATTCGTATGTATGTTCATGTTTGTGAATATGTATTACTTGTATGTTTTAGTATGGCCAGAGATAAGTGTTTCAATGCTATAATCGATGTATAACAGCGAGAGAATAGATCAAAGTGAAGCTAATAATAAAACGTATCATAACGCCTGTAATCGCCGAAGGGGTAGGCAGAGGAGTGTAGTACACTCCCACGTTTCACCATTTACGTT
>DWME01009569.1:0-10830 GCA_018244795.1 Parelbella ahira ahira | reverse complement strand
TTACTGACCACGGTTAGCTGCACCAAATAGGACGTCTACCTAACTACACAGGTGATAAAATGGTTCAAAATTCTATGAATAATCTCGGATATCTATATATGTAGTTCTCACATCCAGACCATGAATCTTTAGCAGCGATTATCTGGAACAATGCGTTAAGTTTAAAAAAAACTGTCTGACGTCACGGCTCCGATGATTATTCACGCCCGGATAGCGGGGTGGGCAGCGACCCGGAAATTATGATGTCATTAATTTCACAGCACCCAGCCAGTGTGTATACTGTAGATTTTTACACTGAAACAGCGCATGACAGTAGCGAAACGCGGTGCCGGAATTCATTAAGACCGAATGTTTTTATAAATGTCCTTGTTGGCGGTCACTCGTGTATTTGATTTGTGTGGGTTGTGTAATGGGCGGCTATTACGCCATTGTGTTTTGGTAAAAGCAATTCGGTCTCGGGTCTCATTTAAGTATTGTTTAGGGTCGAAAGGGTTTTTAATAACACGACATAAATGGTATTTGATTCTGCATTGTGCGATACAATAGGCACCGTACGAATTGACGACGTCTACGGGCTATTGCGCCGCGTCCTTTGTATGTATATTGTGGACATTCACATCATGGTAATGTGATATTGATATGACTGAATATCATTTATTATATTATCACACGGTCATAAAATTAATGTCTTTTGTCATCAATATGATGATCACCGTGATCATCAACGTAATCAACCCTTATTTTTATTTTTGGTCTAGCCTCTGGATGAAATACGTGAAGATCATATTTATTTTTGTAATTGTACTTAATTTTATTGTATTTTGTGCGTAAGTCGTAATTAACATTTTTCAAGATTATTATTCTTTGTAAGAGTTAATGCGTGCTATATATTTTGTTAATATCATTACGTCAGTGTCTGCTCACTGCACAGTTTAAACTAGGATTTAAAGTGGTAACACAGCTGTTGCGAGATGGACATAAGTGCAGACGTGCGGTTTTCTTAAGTTCACTCTAAGTAGACCGACAGTTCTGCTATTTTCAATATTTGAATTTAATTATTGTTATATTATTGTCATAGTCAATGGCAATGTTACATTTTGCCAATTTGGCGGAATTTATTATTTAAATGATGTCAAAACGATAAAATATAAAAAAGGACAAATAATAAAATGTCATTATAATAAATTGATAAAGTAACAGAATTATCGCGTTGATTACTATATAATAACACAATTTAGATATAGATAATAACTTTCAATTTTATGTTTGTGATATTGTATATAATGCATAACATATTATGTACATCCGTGTATATAGGTATTGCCTAAGTACGTAAAGCATTGATTAATTGAAGCTAATTTATAACTTGACTCGAATTTTCTAAAGTGCTAATTCAATTAAAGCACTCTCAAACAATTTACGCCGCGATCGCTAAATTTATTTGACTCTCTAAACCCCTATAAGTGCTTACGTTCAAGTTTTCGACATAGTGAACACGTAAAACTTTTAAGCAATCCTCGAAGACGTGAAGGAGAGCGTTTAAGTTTAATCAAATGATATATTTGAGCTATTTTGCACCTTTGTGTGTACGGTATAAGGACGAAAATAATGTGCAGTACAAAGCGTGGACTTATGGACTAGCAGACGGACGGGATGAGAATGCTCGAAGACGCAAACTACGTAGGTATGTACATATGAACGTATTTAATTTAGGTGCTCAATCCAAGTTACTGACCAAGTTGGTATTTATTGGGTTACCAATACTTAATTGGTTCTCGATACCTTTACTCTATTCGGTTTTGTAGGAATGTAGAAACATATTTGTATATATGTATACATGTATGAATAACAGTTGAGTTCTTTACTCATGGTCTGTTCCAAATTGTTCTTCATATTTTCGTTTGATATAATAATTAGACTTGTGGAAATGCTACAGTACATCGGAGGAAAGCTTTGGACGTTGATTTATTTCCCTATTATCATTATTATAAATGTACGTCGTAATCTATTGCTCTTCGGAACGAACATTTTCCATCGGTCCTAAATTACCCGTCAATTCATAACAGGCAGATGTGTTAAAAGACGCGAACAAAGAGTCAAAAGTGGAAATTTCCCACGGCTGCCGTTTGTGAAATAATACATTCTCGCTGGGAATATTCAGGAAATCGTCCATTTTCGGCGGGGACGATAGATTGTATAGCCGGATTTGGCCTTTGTTGCCGTGCGCCAACGTTTTTGAAGATTTGTGGTGCTGTGCAGTGCCTTTCATCACCTACGGCTCTATATTTTAGGTATCTGTTTTTTACTTCGTGTTATTAACAGTAAAGCGTAGCGGACATATTGTTCGGTGTATGACAGAAAGATCATCTGTTTTATCACGCGATGCACAATAAAACTCGTAAAAATGAAAGTGAACGACACTCCTCTGTCGAACCACAAAAAAGGTCATATATTGCGTTATTTTTGGCATCAAAATGCAAGAATTGTAACAGCTCTAACACAAATGCTACAGTTTGCATATTTATATCACAAATTTTATATTATTATTTATATCACGAAATATTTGATGTTGTTAAGTAATGGCATTGATTTCTTCTAATTTACATTTTGATTTTAAACTGCTAACCGCGAGTATGTTTACACTGCGACCTCGTGGAAGTCATTGGCTGGGGTTGTATGCGAAATGCTGAAGATCAAGCCCAGTGGCGTATTATTGGACAAGCCTATGTCCTGCACTGTATGGAAATAGGCTGATAATAATGATGATATATATAATCATGTGTCACTCACGCAATATTTAATGGCAACATTATCAATTTTATGTAATTCTACATCAAAAAAATGTTTTGAATTAATTTTTGCTATTATTCAAGCATTTTACTTTACATCTTTCAAGGCGATATTAATAGATTATTTTGATTTCATTGTCATTGTCTAGTGAACAACATAAAGTACTTTTGTTGAGTATCGATTATTTATCGATATCGATTTAGGACGTACAACAGCAGCAGACCTCGATATATGTATGTCTTAACTCGATTCAACAATTATTAATAGTTTTTAATAAATACTCTAACGTCTTACTTAACTTAATACTAAGCTAAGCCTTAAACTTCCTAATTTTCAAAATGTAGAGTTTTCTTAGTAATTTATACCGGTACCAGACGGGATGAACAAATTTCATGAAGAATGACAACTTGTTCGGTCCTGTAGGCGACGTCATCTCTATCATTTATTATCTGCGGCGGGTGTAATATAGAGCTAGGGCCTAGACAGCTCTCCTTGCGCTCTAAATAATGTTACAATTATATCTTTGTAAACACTTTAAATATAGAGGTGTATATATTTAAACACGTAAAAAATTATTCCCTTTGTTCCTTTTGAGAAAATGGTTCACACCAGAGTCACTTATCTTATCAGTTACAATACATAGAAATAAAAAAATGTAATATTAAATTAGTTAGAATTTAAAACTATTGGGAGCGTACTACATTCCTCTGCTTACCTCTCCAGAGACTATAGTAGTACGATTCGGTCCGTTTGAAATGACCCTAAGAGTGCCTGGATATAGCTGACGGCGTCAAGTACATCTTGCTAGCCAGGCAGAACGAGCGGTAGCTGACTAATGATATATGTAAGGGTCCTCAGTACTCACCGTTTTCAAAACACACGCCAGCGCCCCGACCGAGTGTTTAATAAAGTAATATGTAATATTTTGTATACACATGTTGGTATGTAAATAATAAAATATATTACCTAAATAAAATAGAATATGTTATTAATAGATATAAAATATATATGAATAGGGACTGTATGTTTATGTGGATGGTATTTAGACACGCATGCGTGTGTATTTCCCGTAAATACTCACTTCAGTACTTAGTATTTTATACTATTGTAACTGTTAGTTGACTTACGAGTGCTCAGCTTTTTTAACTTGGACAATATAGAACTATTACTAATAGTAGGACTTAAATATAACGTGACATTGATTAACTGTGAATAAATAACTAAAGTAACTCGGTATCTTTCTGATGTATTATATTAGTTAGCCACTGAGGTGCTGCTATAGTATAAACATGTAACCACTGTGATTAATTTCATTATGTTTAATAAATTTCTGTATTGTAATTGAAATCACATAATATATTCATCCTTATAGCTTTTTCATATGTAAAATTAATAAGATCTATCCATTAGAACTAGGAAATAGTAGATCACACAGAACTCACACATAGAACACTAATTTAGCATATAGAATTAGCGATTGTTTTTCACTCAGTGAGCCTGACGTAGCAATAATTGAGTAAAAGTATCTCATAACCAGCGTATAAACTTCTAAAATTGATCAAATTTCGCGAGTTAAAACAGATGTTGCAATTCAATTTCGGTAACAAGTATAGCGACACGTCCGCGCGCCGCGTCGGCTCTTGAGACGGCAATAAGATTTACCTAAATTGGATTACACACAATTTGCTTACACGTCATGTACAATTTTCTCTCCAGTTTATATTCAGAAATCTAATTTGGAACTGAACGCGTCATAAATAACTAATATTATTAAGTACAACATGTTCTAGACTTGTACTCGTTAGGCTGATTAAGAGTGTGAAAACTTAATATTATTTTTTGTCTTCAATATTATTTTGTATCATGATATTCGCGGCATTAGACGCGCTCTGGCTACCCGAGAATATATCTTAGATAAAGAATGGCTGCATTATACCTACTAAATTTAGCATATAGATTATATTATTGACTCACTCAATCGATTTTAATAATGGTACGCAAATAATATAAGATTGTAAATATGAACTTTCTCTGTTATTGTGATGTTATTGAGCTGATAAGTCAATAAGCGTTCAGACTGCACCTGATTTTCTTCATTAATATCCTATTCTTATGCACTTTACAGACGGGACAGTCTGCATTTACTTAACAATTGTTAACTTAATTTTCTAATTATTAAGACTATTCTGTCTGATAATATAATAGATAACATTGAACTACTAAGTTGAGGCTTTATGAAAAATATAATACATGTCGTATATACATATAATAAGAAACGAGCCGACGATAACATTGTTGTCAAAATCAATCTAATATATTACTTATTGTACTTCAAACATATTCATACCTATCCTAAATTGTCCAAAAAATTCAGATAGTGACTGATAAGAAAGTAAGCACTTTCCTAAACCGGTGTGAGATATAAAGAGATTGATATTTGGCACTTTTAGTATGGTCTCCTTTTAATTATATAATATTGATAACATAATCCAAGATATTTGAAATAAAGAAATAAACATGATAAAAAAAATCGAACTCACGCTTCGTCCAGACAAAACTTCCAATCGTTTAGAACTGAATTAGACATCCATAGCACGTCGCTGCCCTGACGAACTCTGGTCCAGAGCGCTCGTCCATGTTCGTCCGCGCGACCTCACCGTACGTGAGAACTTCAGCATTGCGGATAAAAAAAATGTAACATAACGCTTTTAATCCCTGAAAGTAGTAAAGTGTAGTGCAGTCCCACGTTTCCCACGTAGCCGTTAAATGATAATTCTAAGTTACTACTGAAAGTTTACTTATAGTTAAATGTGAAATATTACATATAAATTGACAAATACAAAGAGTTAGTAACAGTGAATATAAATTTAGCCTCAAGCAATTTGTAAGCTGCGCCGACGTGTAGCGAGCCTCGTTGATTACTCGTGTCTCAAGTTGCCGCGGTTTATGGCGGAAGTTATGTTACGCCTTCTTTCGGGGGTTTCATAGCTTACGTGTTGTTGGCAAACCTTATAATGTTGCTGTGTTATATTGAACCACGGTTAAATTATTTTGTCGCGCCAGACTGCCAGTAACGTGGAGAAACTAAGAGTTTTTAGACGTTACGGTGCTGGTAATGTTCTTTCGCTATTTTATTTTTGTCATATTCTTCATATGTATATGTTCGCCGATTAAAGGAACTTTTTTATAGTTCTATCATTTGTTACGTTACATATTATGTACCCGCTAGTTACAATGATACATATGTACGTGTTTGGATAGCTATTCTTCATTGATGTTACTTTGATATTCACTTCATTATTTAATGTAAACATATATCACGTTTAGTGTTATTTTAATATTCCATCAATGTTTAATTTTTGTGTTAATATTATCTGTTTACGTGTTTATATGTTATTGTTTTAAATCAACAAAATTTTCAACCTTACCTTTATAATATCATATATCTTTAGGATTTTTTACATTCACATAACATGTTAACTTGATAACCAATTGGGCTCAATACAACCATCTATTGTCGTTATATTCGAATTTAGCTATTTTTCTTATACCTCTGCAACGGTTTTATTTTTTACGCGAACGGAAAAACGCATATAATAATTCAACTGTTGCCGCCGTGTAAGTAGATATTTTAAACTACAACTCGTTATGCTGATGAGATTTCGTTTAACCTTGTATAAGTAATTAGGAATACTTTTTCGGTTTTGCTGTCAAAGTATCACACGGCCGTTAACAACTCCTGCAAGTAATGGACTTCAGAAACTAAATAAAAAGGGTATTAGAAGTGTAACGGGCTTGGAAATTAGGTTTCATCGAGCCGTTCTCCTTTAAGCGCGATCGATATTCATCTTTCTTTTGACATTAGTAAAAATGTATCTACTGCAGTTCGTTTTTGAAATCGGCGTGCATTTTTAATGAACGTATAAGAGCTGAAAGAAGATTAGCAAGATCGTAGCGGGTAGAAATTATTCGTTCCAGGCTATCTTTAATGGAAACAGGCATAATAATTTACACGGATAACTCGTTACTCAGAGTGTTATCTGCTTAAATGTTGTCACAAATCCTATAAAAAGGACCTTTTTATGATACAATAATATTATCATATTATATTGAGTATAACGATAAAGGTTGCTTGGACGTTTTCACCGTAAGAACGTAATACTACCTGAATAAAAGAATAACAAAAAACGCTAGGATACAAGACAACAAGCTTGAACAAAAGACGATATAAGATTTTTCGTACAATAGACGATATAAGATTTTCACATAGAAAAATTTGTCTATGATTTGATTCTTCATATTATATTGCTTCGGATTTTTTAACTTTTCCATTTTTTCTGTCATTCCAATACTTGACCACACTTAAACATCAACGATTTTATTTCAATGTGTTTTACAAAATGCATTCATTGTACCGCAATCTCCCCAAACAGTACATGTACCTACATAAGTATATGTACTAAGTATGTACAGTATCAAATTCTAATGCAATTGATTAAGAATTACCAAAATGTTATTATAATAGAGCGATAGTGGCTTAATACATTTTGGTATAATTAAACAGATTTCCAGATATCTTCCTTCCTTTTCTTTTCCTAGTATTTCCATATCAATCAGCTCGGATACGGCTTGAACCGAAAGCTCCACAATATTTACATTTAGTCAGCGTCGTTGGCTGTTCTTACGTCTTTTGACCGACGGTCAGCAGAAGCGACCTCCGGACAGCGGTCGCGACAAGTGTTCGGCAGTCGTGACCCCGAAATTGGTTCGTCTACTGATCGATAGTACTGACATGCCCATGTACTGTCCAGACGTCATGAAGTTGTTACTAGTCTGTTACTGAGTGTTAAGATAAATTGTATCTATTCTTCGTATAATCGTAATTGCTCATATAATATATTATTTTCATCATTCTTATATCACGTATCCGGAATTCAACGCAATATCTCTAGTTCGAATTAATTGAATGAAATTATTGTCACGATAGCGAAATCTGACGGTTACGGTCAAAGCAGTGCCCTTTTATTCGGTTCCCATTGGAGAAGTAAGTACACTGACGAGGCCCTTTTGCTACTATCAGTGTCTTACGGGTATGATTAACAAAACCCTCGTTTTCTCTTCGGCTTTCATTATGTCACATCGTTTGCGTCGAGGCGGGGCGAATGATGTCGTTTTCAGTCATAATACCCTAGAAATAAATCGTCTGAGCCCAATTAATACACATCGATATACTGGTATATGGAGAGACCCTGGCTATAATGTACCTAGTGATAGCAATAAAAATCTTAGGTAATTCATTTAACTCCACAAAAAGTTATACATGTCCATCTTAGAATTGGATTTATTTCTTTTCTAAAGCTACAGATAATTTATTATCTACCAGAGTTTCTCGCGTTTCTAATCAATCTACAGATCACGTGGAATTAATTGCAAAAAATGGTCGTAAATTGTGTTATCGTAAAAACCATTCCATTGTTCTCTTTTCCAATACTGATATATTTTTCATTATTAGCTGACATTTAAGGCTTAAAATATTTAATATTCCTTATTTGGATACTGGAATTTGTATAGAGATAAATTGAACTAAATATGCACTATGAAGGCACATATATGTATGTATGTTCTATTGTGCACGGTATTCGAAGATTATTGCCAAATTATGTTAAAATAATTAATCAGTAATTGATTTTTAAATTAAAGACTCATACAATTAAGTCTATTAGAACAATAAAGGCTCTTGCTTAAACATAAACCTTGAAATAAAAAAAAAACAAGATTTTTTTATGACCTCGTACAGTGCAACTTTATTAGAACAGTCCGATTTTAATTATTACGTGCTAAAAGCTATTTTAATGTAACTTTGAACGTGACGCACTTTAATTATAATTGAAACTGAAGATTAAAAAAGCTTTAGTTTACGTCACATTTATTACAAAAACCTTGCGTGGGCGGCGCGGCGCTCGGGGACAAAGCAAGTAATGCGCAATATCGTGAGGATTTATTCCCTCTCAAAGTGAAACCACGGGTCTGGAAGGTAAATATGTAATACAGAAAATTTATTAAACTATACCCCCTGATATTAAAGTTTTAACAACGCGTATGTTTGTGAACGAAAATTTATAATAAATTTTTCTTGTGAATAGATATGTATGTATGTATGTACATTTATTATGTACGTATATATAATTGTTTTTATGTAAATATATGAAAAATATTGTGCTATATAATCGACGTCCGATTTAATAATATGTTGTACAAATGACCATAACTTAAACGTTAATTCTAATGCGTTCTGTAGGAAGTTTTTAGAATTTTTAGTATTAGAATAAATTAGAATATGTTATTGCATTGAAATATATTACGACTGCAGTTACATAACATATAAATATTGAAACAGGTACACAAAATTGGTTTTCCTTTTCAGTTTCACGATAGTCGTAACTCGTATTATAACTAATTTCCATATATTATGACTCATTGTATTTAAAATTACATGTAAATAACAACATCAACAAAGATACAAGCTTTATGTTACATTGTATCAAGTATAATTTATATAAAAGTATGCCCGCACGTGTAAAACACATTTCGACAGGCGTTGCTATTTTCCCATATTTTCCAGTGTTATACCGGTAACGGCCGGAACATCACGCCCGTAACCGTTGTGCCGCCGCAAATCAATGCGGTCGCGTCGTAACAAGCGTTGTGGCTAACGTGCAACACGGATGCACGCGTGCGCCCTACGTGAGCAATGATTAAAAACCACCTAGGTGTGACATGGGCTCGTGCAATTACCGTATGATTTCGGATAAGTGTACGTTTTATGTCTTTTGTATATCATACGTCTATAACGTATGTTATACTGTATTTTCAAGTCGGTCTAATGATGCTTCGCTTGCAGTTTAATGTGAACAAACATTTATGAATTAATGTAAACTTACAATATCTTGGGATTCTGTTAAATCTACCACGTACACTGGTCTTAGAGTGTCGGAAAACTAATTAATTATCATTGTACGATTATAATAGAAACATTGGAGGGTTTTTTAAATAAGTGATTTTAGCTGACAAGACATTTAGCTGATAAGACATTTCCGTAATTGTATAGTTAAAAGATTGTACCGCGAAATATTTCGCCTTGTATTCGTTAGCGATCTCTTCCTCAGATGCATACATAGTTCGTTCGAATATTAGAGGAATGCCGTGAGCATGAATTAATTCGGCGTGACCGGTTTATACCGGTTTTCACTGGGTTGCATCATCTGCACCGATGAAGCTTCTTGTTGTCTACGAATATTGGCTAGACAATATATCTGCATTATTATATAATTGAATTACATGAAAAGCAGTGATAGGTTAGTGGGTTAGAATTATGTTTCTCACTCCAGAGTTCGGGTGTTTAAATCCCTGCCAAACAGTGGAACGATGAAAAGGGTTAATGATGATGATTATGATGATGGTGATAGTGACAAATATGAAATAGCGAAGCTTTGACAAAATCTTCCTATTGATTAGGCTATAAATAATATATGAATACTGACTGTAATATCACCCTTCACCCTGTGAAGTCTTTTGTAATAGAGCATACGAAGATGAGAGAGATTACATAATAAGGACAATTGTAATATCTCAAAACAGAAATCGCTGTGTTTAATGTAAGACGCGTTCAGACGAATTCCAAGTTTTGCTTACGTTTATGCTTGAAACAATATTCAAACATTGTTGTTGAAGTTTTATTCGTGAATTTACTTGGGACTTAATCCAATAACTTTTACCGCTGGACACGAGTTTCTCTCTACAATTTAGAGATGGTCAGGGTTTTATTCGCAACGACTATTTGGTGAGTATTTGGAGAGATGAGCAGTCTATATTTAGCAATTCCCGTCTAATAGTGGGATCTTACAATATTGTGAAATCCATACTAATATTACAAATGCGAAAGTGTGTCTGTCTGTTACCTCTTCATGATTAAATCGCTGTACCGTTTTGTATGGACTTTGGTACACAGATTGTTTGAATTCCAGCGTAGGACATAGGGAA
>DWME01009568.1:0-10830 GCA_018244795.1 Parelbella ahira ahira | reverse complement strand
GCTGTAGACATCTTCCCACAAACGCATTCGCTTCTCTATCAAAGGAGACTTTATAAGATGAGGAACTTTGTCCAGCAGCATAAAAGGAGATGCATTAGCGCCCGTTGGAGGCCAGTCAGGAAGCGACGATCCTTCAGGAACAGGTTTACTGAAAATTATTGGTTTCCGGTTAAAATGCTTATATAATTCTAAGAAAATATTCTAATCGAATCATTAGAAGTAATTTGATTATTTGCGTATATTCTAGTGACTGTTAATATAAAGTTATTTTTTTATTAAAACTTTAATTTGTTATGTATATTCCCAAAGAGCAGAATTAATTTTGTATCGGTCAACCCGGGCGAGAGTAATATTTGTTTTAAGCAGAAATACTAACAATTTCTAAAATAAGCACTTATAGATACAAGAGAAATAATGATCAATTAAATTCAGATATATACGTATTAAATATGAATATGTATCTCTCATTAGGATTATCAACATTGCTTGCACATGTCGAAGCATTTTCCCTTCATACTCTCTATTTTACTAATAGTAAAAGTGTAACACTTTACCCAGTTGTAGCAAAATTCAGCCACATTTCTCTTAAAGTTCGTTTCACAATTTTGTAGTTCGGTTTAAGTCCTTTTTCGCCTGTATGAGTAAGGTTCAGTCCATCGTGTATAGCCATGGTTTGAGCGCAGTGATTTGCACCACGCATACTAGTATATGGAACTAATGGACTATCCTCATCTGCATAAGCATATTCATAGAGATATATTTGATCATTACCAGCCTCCACTTGAAGTCTGACTGACCTAAGCGTCGGATATACAAATATTATATCTGAAAAGAAATCAACATAACCCATAATATTATCCCCGCTAATTGGCTTCTTGCCAAAGTACATTTTTCTAATTCTGGTTGCTATTTTTTCTTTTACTTCTTCATTTTCAAATTCTAGATCCGCTGGCAAATAATCCGAGAATTTAGCATTCATTCCCTCTTTCCAGACTTCGAATAAATGAATTCGTAAAAGTCCTTCCATATTAGCAAACCCATACAGCATGGGAAGCTTTTGGTAATTGCCGCTTTTAAGAATATTAACTGGGTTGTCTTCGAGAAATCTTTCAACTCCCGTGTCACGTTCAACACATGGTGAAAAAATGAATGTCCCATCAGTTTCCTCCATAACATTAACGGATGTCAGTAGATCATGTGATGCCGTCTTGTAAAACTCTTCTAAAGCATAAATATCGTCAACGTCAGTAAAATTTAGCTTTTTTGCAAACTTCTTTGCTGTATCAACAGGATCTACTTGTACGCTGAATGCTGCTGTGTTAGCCCCACTCTCAGGTATAACTTTATTAAATAAACCAGTAGTCATTTTAGACAACTGAAGCAAATCCACAGAAGAGGAACCAGCGCTGTATCCTGCGATAGTGACGTCGTCAGGGTTACCTCCGAAACTGGCAATGTTGTCTCTTACCCATCGGAGCAATGCTACTTGATCTTTCATTCCTGCATTTCCAGGTATGTCGTTAGTACCTAAGCAGAGGAACCCTTCAGCACCGAGACGGTAATTGAAATTAACGATTATTGCTCTTTTAGACTGTACCAAATGTTTAGGTGTCAAGAGATTGCCATATCCCACAACATAAGCCCCTCCGTGGACATAAACTATTACAGGTAATTTTTTCTCATCAGTTTTAGGAACATAGATATTCGTAATGAGGCAATCATCTTTTACTTCTAAGTTGGAACCAAAAAGTAGGCCTATGTGGTCGTGTTGTGGGCATACTACTCTTTTGTCGACAGCTTCAAATGTCTCCAGCCATACAGGTGGTGGTAGTGGCGCCTGGAACGACAAATAAACAGGTTTACAATTCCTAATAAAAATATGGAATCTGTATGCCAAGTTGTTTAAATAATATTTCATTGCGATGTACCTCAAACCGTTCTAAATTTTAAAAATAATGTCGTCGAGTAACTTTATTATGTATGTTCCATAATCTCACTAGTTCACGATATCAATAAGTTTTGATAAAAATTTAAGACCACAAGAAATATATCGGCTTATAATTTTAAGATAATGTCACCATAATCAGCCTGTCTGAATCCACAGCAAGTAATAGGCCTCCCTAATGAGCGCCATTACGTCCTGTGCTTGCTTTCCGCGTCTAGCTTTTGCCTGCTACCTTTCATAGATCGTCATTTCACCTGGCCCTAGGACTTCCTACACTTCTCCTGCCAAGTGATATACTACAAGTATATCATTATAATATTACTACTACGACTTTTATAATGCACTAGATAGTATCAATAATTTTTGTACGGGATTTCAATATCACAAAACCAATGTTAGTTTAATCTCAAATGACCCATGTCTAATATACATATATAGTGTTAGGTAGCCTTTTTGCCTTGATTATTTTCTGTTCCGGTTCGAAACAGATGTTGCTAAACACAAAATATCTCAATCACAGATAATTAATTGTCAATTAAGATTACCAGTTGTTAAACCTGTAACTGTACATCACCAATTATTATACCCATAACAGTTCTATAATTATACATAAATTGTGTGACAATATAATTGCTTGAACTTGCTCTTGGTACTGTAACCTACACAAATACATTTCAAGGGCATATAAATATATTAATATTATGTTTGTTGGTATTAGAAGACATTAATCACTTCAAAATCAAAATGAATTGTTTTCAATTTGTATAGTTCAATAAACATACTTGTATATTTTATTATCAATTGTATATTTTTCCTTAATTTATTACGGAATCCTTGTTAATCTTTTTAACCTTGCACCATATGTTCGTATTGCATATTGCCTATTGTCTAGCCTACCTTGAACCTTTGTGCACCAGTCGGCGCAGTGGCGTACGGCACCCCATAGAACACATAGAAATCGCCATCGGGAGATTTGTAGCCGCGCACAGACCCTTGCTTGATGGTCACCACGCGCGACTCCACATCCTCACCCTCACCCCAAGCATTACCCAACACGCAACATACCACTAGAGCCCAAAACATCGTCATGTTCCCTCCGATGTTTGGTAGCGAACTACACACTCCTGGAACAACGATACCGTTCACCTATCAACGACACTTATAGTACCACGATTAAATGATAACACTTATATTTATAGATAAGTTGCTGAGTAATTTATATATTGCGCAATCATTGCTCAGGTCGGTTTCGATATGTAGTCGAAATTTCAATATTTACAATATTATGTATATTAAAAAACATATATGCATAAAACAGGTAACACAGCGCGTAACGCTTCGATGGCACCTGAGGCACGAATGATGGAAGTGCAGAACAATATGTAAAGGCACACGATGTTACGTTTAACGATATATACATTTTAAGATATAGTTCGCTCTTAGATCAATATACGTGTGAAAGTG
The DNA here is from genome assembly GCA_018244795.1 of Parelbella ahira ahira. NCBI lineage: Eukaryota > Metazoa > Arthropoda > Insecta > Lepidoptera > Hesperiidae > Parelbella > Parelbella ahira. The sequence continues at coordinate 7,421 of DWME01009568.1, read as the reverse complement.
AGTAATAAAATATTATTTTACGTTCTAAATTAATTTTTTCAATGTTAGCAATAAAAAGTTAAAAAAAATTATAAATTGTTAATATTTTCTATTTAGTATTTTGGTATAATAATAAAATAATGACATTAGAACAAGGAAAGCGATTCTTTATATTCCATATAAAAAGTGAAGTCAAATATTTTTATAAGTTTAGCTACTTAACTACACTATATAAATGTGGATGCATTTCCTGCTATCTATAACAGTTCGTTACGTTTTATTTTCTATCGGTATATAAATTTGTATAATTAGACTAAAATTAAAGCTATTATCTACTGTTAGTGTTCCTCTCCTTGTTACTAAAACTCTTTTAACTAGAATACGTCTATTATCTAGACTTATCGGCAGACTTATCCTGCTGTTTGATGTCCTGTGCACACGATAAAACCAATAAAGGTGTCCCGTCCACAACATCGTTCCCTAACATGATTCATGTAAACAATACTCGTTGTAAAATTAAAGGTATACCAATGGACCAATTAGGACAGATACTGGCTGATGCAAGAATCAGAAGTCTTCGAAAGCGGCGTCACTGCCTACAGTCATTAATTAAATCTGGTGGTATCATGCATTACTAATGTTTTCCAGTGGGTGTGAATGTGCCTTTAGGGTTTTTTCCGTGTGTGAGTTCAAAGCATACTAATAGTATGATACAGGATAATGTGTAGGGGCCATAATACGTGTTATTCTCGCGATAATAGACGGTTGATTGACGCTACTGGACAATAAGGAAAATTGACCTTGTCCCCCTCTACTCCCCTTACCGTATCGCCCACATACAAAAGACGTAACGACTAGTTAAATTTGGACTACATCCACTGATACTAATGTCATTTAGTAGAAACAAGGTGACCATACTTTAAAATTAAATGGTATAGAAAATAAACTCCGATTTGGTTATATAGAAAGATGGATTGACGATAGAGTAACGAAAAAGAATTAATACGGCGAGTGTTTACATAGAGAAGTGCAGCTAGAGTTTGAAATCGTGGAAACCTATGCACCTCAGAATTTACAAGAAAGAAACTCCCTAAGAGTCTACCAACCCGCACTTGCCGAACATGGCTCAGTATAGCTGTAACCCTCTGATTTTGCGAGAAGGTCCGTATCCAACAGTGGGATCATACAGCGATCGAGAGATAAATACTAAGCTGCAGTTGTAACTGCAGGATACAGCTAGTATAAAATAACTAGTCGCGGCGGACCTCATTACCAGTTCGCTAGTTACTTCTCTAATTACAATAGCAATGAGACTCACCGCGTGTTAATGACACTGGAGACGGAAAGAGTTTACCAATGCAATAGAATACAATACAATACATTTCATTTAATACAAAACATGTGATTCAATACAATACATGTGTTGTTTTTTACACTGGTGCGCACCTCACGTTGACCTTGACGTTGATATTAAAATGATGCAACTTGTCATTCACGTCAGTTACCTCACCAGATGTAATCATTCCTTCAATTCGGCCAAATTGTTTTCATTTGGTATCCTAATAGACACACAGACAAATATAAAAAAAAACATTCACGTATCGTCTGTATCTACAGTTGTACAATAAAAGCTAGTATAATGAAAATATTCGAAAAAGATTTAACGTAGTTAACTTATTATTAGTGACAGCCTACTGAATCAGATTTTACCTTCCCGCTCTAAAGGTTCTGGGATTAAAATTCTGTTGCACAACGTTACAAAAAAATTGTATTTTAACTCTTTAGAATCAATATTTTTTGTTGTAACGGTACAAGAAAATATCATGAGTAAACCTGCACATCCACACTTGGTTAGCGTGGCAGACTGTGGCTATAACCCTTGTCCTCCTGACCGAGATCTGTATCCAACAGTGGCACGACAAAAATATTGACCATGATGAACATAATTATTGTACATACTTTAGATATATACTTGCACAATATATTTAGAAGAAAAATGAATTAAATTACATTACTAACTATACAAGTACTACAGGGTATAAACCATTAACAATTTAATATATTAGGTATTCAACATTACAGTTTTAACACGAATGGAAATTTAGAACTTCCCGGCCTTTTATTAAAACTGAAGTTGTAACTTTGCTCTACAATAGGCCGCACCGTCAACATGGTGGTTTTATTGCTTAGTATCACGCTTTTATTACTGTATCCACTGTGAATAAAGTACAGGAAATTGAGGAAGTATTCACATTGAATGTTAGTAATCATTTCCTAGTCTGGATATTTGTAGGTTTGTAAGCGTAATGTTTGAACTACTTTTTAACAATGTTTTACCTACCTATAGAAGTGATATTTAGCATAATTAAGGTTTGTATACAGAGGGACTGTAGAACACTGAAATGATTATATATTATGTGTTACGAAGACATCAAATTATGTAGATTAAAACATTATGAATAAGGTCAATGTGAAACATAATAGTTCGTAGTCAAACAGCGGCATAGGGTACTGATTTATATAGAGATTAGTACCTACTCTTTAACATAAAAATCTCGAAAACTTTCTAATTTAAATATTGAACAATTTACAGTGGTACTTCTATTAGATAATTTTTCACGCAACCTAAATTGTTTTATTGCCTCACGCTTATGTCTTCCACTGAGTACCTACAGGTTTGTACCTAATTAGGAATGACTTGGAGTTAAGCTAGCTACAGTGATCCAGTTCTGGCCAGTTGATGTATGAATCCGTGACTCTTCCGTCTAAAGTTTCTATAGCACTTTAAAGTGCATCGAATTATTACTCGCTATCACTTTAAAGTTTAATGCCATTATCTACCATGTTGACAAGGCGTACATAAGATTTAGCTGCTCAAATAATCCTGACCAACTGATAACCGCGACTTCGTTAACAATATAATTCACATATACATATTTCGTAAACAATATATGACATTAAAAATATATTTTACGTACCTACCGACGAGAAAATAAAAAAATTAAAAGACAAAACTATGGTATGGTAATCCTAAAAGATAGCAAATTTTTGTAATTTCTTAAAACTTTAATGATTACATTGAATGAAGATATCGTAATCTTTTTGAGATAAAGGTCAAGTATGTTAAAAGCAAAACTAAAAAAAATCATAATCTCTTCAGTGGTTTTGCCGTGAAGCGCGCACAACGGCAGGCCAATAATATTATAATCATAAGAATTTCTGACAAAACCAATAGTATTATTATAAAAATTAATCGAGTTTAAAGAGACGTTTTTTTACATTTTATATTGTACTCCTCGCATGTTATAAGCAATAGAAGAAACTAATGTTTTTATTAATAATTTTAGCGCTCAATTTAATCGCGGCCATCTTTCATTTGAACTGCGGGTCTAGTACTCCTTGCCCATCGACCCGACGTGATGGTTATAGCCAGCAGTCATGCGAACCGGTGAAATTACACGGAATGTATGAAAAAATGTGAATTATGCAAGTAATTGATTATAAGATCGGAAATAAAAAATAAAGAACGGGTTGTAGCATTCGCTGTTAAGTATACGATTTTATTTGTAAATAAATATTTGTTACGTGTTTTTATTAAATTAAAAGCTTACCAGATATTATTCACAGATTATGACGCATTATCTTTTCAAAATTATCATATCCTTAGTAAAATTCGTTTACAATGTGAGAAAATAATTGATTATGGAATGATATTATTATTATTACCAAAAAAGTACCTATCCACTAATGTTGATAACAAAACAACAAAAATTTTCTATTCGTTAACAATAGCGGAAACTTGTAGGAAACAAGTAGGAACATTTAAATTTACTTATAACATAAAAACACAGAGTAAGCCAGGCTGAAAGCACTCGACGATGTTCTGTTAATTAACAAAGACGGGAGTTGTTGTTTAAGTTCTTAGCAATAAGGTGTATAATTGCATAACTATGAACAAGATCGTATAGAAACGGGTTAACTGTTTGAATGCTGGCGCTATGGGTCAGTACTCTGGCACTGAATAGCGTACTAAAACTAACACGTACGGTTTCCGCAAGTTTAGCGCAGAAACAGACCAAGAATATACCGAAATTTAATGGATATTTTAATTGGTGGATATTGACTGTTCCGTTGGTCGAGTGGTCGCAAGTACGACCACCGGCGGAGTGGTCCTGTGTTCGGGTACCATTTGATTTTTCTATCCTGAAACTGGCTTGGAGTTTAATTTAGTTTAGTGCCCGGTGTAGTGCCATAACCTAAGCATTTATTCTATAGTGGGACGTAAACATAACTGATGAAACGCACGAGTGTACTACACTCCTCTGCCTACCTCTTCGGGGATTACATGCGTGATGTTACGTTTTTCTTTATACATCTACTTAATACACCACAAAATTGTATTGATATAAATCAATGCTTTTGTCTAGTAAAGTATTTCAATATACCTATCAAATTTTTTGGATATCACAAAATCATTTAATTTGTGTTGTTTGTGATTGTTAGTCTCTCAGTTCAGCAGACATACAGTTCCCTACAAAATAGACGGTGATCCTGCCTCAGTTATACCAATCATCATTCCCTGGGTCAAGTATTACCGTTTTCACATGATCTACCCAATGCCAACAGGTCATTTAACCTAGTTTACCACGAATTGTATACTGGAGTTGAGAAAATAAATAAACATAACACAACACCACGCCTAAATGTACCTGGGGGGGTAGGCAGAGGAGTATAGTATTCTAAATTTCCACCAGTTATGTTATCGGTCTTGTACAATAGCAGGGAACCCTAATGTCCTACAGAGGGCGCAAATCTAGACTCTGTACTACTCCTGGGAATTTTGGTTTAGAAAAATGTTACCCGTGAATTGAACCAAGGACCTATCGTTCAGCAGTCGCACTTGCCACCGCTAGACCAAGGAGGCAGACAATTAAATAAAACAAATGATACCGCTTAGTGTGTATCCAGCACTTTAGAGAACGTCGCACACACAACTAATGTATGTTTTGTTCCTTTACAAGCGCTGAGAAGACTGATGGCCGACGGGGCACAGATTAATTGACAAACTAACTTATATTCATTTGGCTTTTCTTAGAAACACTTACGTTCAAGGATACATATATTTTACAATTTCTCTTGTAATTGTTTGTGTCTCGTGTATTTGTTAGCACTGTCCGCGAGACTGGTAACTAGAAAAGTAATAGCTTATATCAAGAGGTTAGAATACCTTTGTACCATAACTAAACAATATTATCATTATATCGTCTCAACAGGGCCATATTTCTGAAGTGAGAAGTGTCCGAAATTGACGTGCTTCATACATATGAAGAGAGTGTTTACATCAATGTTGACGAAGAACATAAGGTCCACAGGGAAAAACATATTTGACACTTCGACACATCAAACATCGTCTCTTTGCAACTACATAAAATTTGCTGAGCCCATATAGGTAGGTACGTAAAGATCCCCTGCTGTGGATGAAACACGTGTTGGTAGTGGTGTATTGGTAGCACTGCCAGGTGTGGTGTACCTCGTGTAAGAAAACGAGAAACATTTAAAAAAAACTTTAACTTACAATTAAAGTATATATGGCTTCATTATTTAATGTTCTTTTAACAATAAGTATTGATGGCCAGTCCGCTCTGACAACTAGTTTCATTTAAGTTTAGAACTTCCCAAATGTCAAATAAAATAGAAATATTACGAAAGCGTTTTCCTATTAATATGTACTATATTTATCTAGATACATTATTTATGTACAAGTACGACCCACACGAGGCCTAGCACATCCATTAAATGCAGTTGGACTTAATTACACTAATGAACGCGCTGAGGTGGTTCATTCAGCGAGTTCGTTAGCGAGCCGCGAGTGGCGCCCCTGGCGGCAGGACAAGGAACTAGAATTAATGGCACTTCAAGTAAGTAATTATTATACAGAAAGTTTGATGGCAGTATTAAACAATATCTCAGCTGGGATACACCTACGTTATGGTAAACAATTTACCTACCTACCTGTATACCCTTTTCGGAAAATACAAGCGTGATGTGGTGTCGTATTTGATGTTTAAATAATGTCACTTAAATAGTCTATACTACCTTATAATATAAAGTTATGGGAAAAATAATTGTCAAAATAAACTAAAGATTTCAAGGTGAGAAATACTGTTTTTATGGTCATGCTAGGTATATCAGATATACTATTAATTCACCAATACACCTATGTAGTGCATAAAGAGAGGGAGGTATTTGGCACTTGAAACCCCTTGCTTATGCCGTTAGGACTTGCAAAGGCGATCAATAATACTAATAAAATTTAACATATTAATATAGTTAATACGTTTGTGAATTAAACAAAATGTCAATGATTGGCCAAACGCTGTCCAATGTTTTGTTGTGTCCGCTGATAGGCTGAAAACCCTAACAATTTATTTGTTTTACCCCTAGGCGTCGTACGTGTTCAAAATAATGTTCCCTCCACACGTAGAAATACTCCCGTACATTAACCCTTTGAAGTCCCACTTTCGAGTGGGATTCCCAATGACTGAGTCGGCTCGTTAGACACGTCTGCACCTTGACTCGTCTGCCTACTCAAACTGTCTGAAGGGGACGATAGGTAGTTCAACTTTAGCTAATACAGCTTGCACTTTATAGGATTGTTGCAAGAAACATGTCTTACAAGCTTTCTAATTATATTATGTTTTACCAAGCTGTGTAAAACTAACGTGTATATTTCTGGCAGTGGTTCTTAAAAAATAGGGTGGTAAAATGTACTATAGGCTGAAAAAAGGAGGCCTCAACCCTCCCATTACGAGAGAAGACCCATATTCCGACAGTGAAATGATAAATGGGTCTATTATTACTTGTTCTTTTTTTTTTAATTATTGGAAATTTAATATTTTTTTTATTATTTGGGTACAGGAATAATAATACTAACAGTATGACAAGTATAAAATTATTTTAGAACAAGTTTAATTCGAACCATAATATCATTTATAAATGTAAATAGTGAAATAGGCACCATGATGCTATAATAAAACCAATGAATGTCATCCGCCCAAAACATGTTAAACTCAAGTAGTCACGATTCCACGATAAATACTGCCTACTCCTGGCGCCGGCGTTATAAAAATAAACCATTAGTAGACTAGCAAACAAAACCCGGCATTATTTAAAATTCACAAGGGATCAGTACTAAACATTTATAGACCTTATAATATCCTATTAAAACTTGCCTACAAATGCGAACATTTAAAACGATTATGTAAATGTTTATGCCTACTTATGTTTAGTGTTATACGCTTTCAGCGATACTAATAAGCGTTTTGTTACGAAAATAGTGGTATGGAACATAAAATAAGACTGCTATATATAATAATAAATAATAATAATCGACCCATAGTCATTCCACTGTTGGAATATGGGTCTCCTCTCATATTGAGAGG